>JAQJVL010000705.1:176349-427991 GCA_035578905.1 Stictocephala bisonia | reverse complement strand
GAAAGAACATATATACAAGTAGTCTCCACTTAATGTTAACTAACCCAAAACGTATACTGCGTTCTTAATCAGTAATTGATATGTAGTCATGTCGTTATTTACGAACATATATACAAGTAGTCTCCACTTAATGTTAACTAACCCAAAACGTATACTGCGTTCTTAATCAGTAATTGATATGTAGTCATGTCGTTATTTACGAACATATATACAAGTAGTCTCCACTTAATGTTAACTAACCCAAAACGTATACTGCGTTCTCAATCAGTAATTGATATGTAGTCATGTCGTTATTTACGAACATATATACAAGTAGTCTCCACTTAATGTTAACTGGCCCAAAACGTATACTGCGTTCTCAATCAGTAATTGATATGTAGTCGTGTCGTTATTTACGAACATATATACAAGTAGTCTCCACTTAATGTTAACTGGCCCAAAACGTATACTGCGTTCTTAATCAGTAATTGATATGTAGTCATGTCGTTATTTACGAACATATATACAAGTAGTCTCCACTTAATGTTAACTGGCCCAAAACGTATACTGCGTTCTTAATCAGTAATTGATATGTAGTCATGTCGTTATTTACGAACATATATACAAGTAGTCTCCACTTAATGTTAACTGGCCCAAAACGTATACTGCGTTCTCAATCAGTAATTGATATGTAGTCATGTCGTTATTTACGAACATATATACAAGTAGTCTCCACTTAATGTTAACTGGCCCAAAACGTATACTGCGTTCTTAATCAGTAATTGATATGTAGTCATGTCGTTATTTACGAACATATATACAAGTAGTCTCCACTTAATGTTAACTGGCCCAAAACGTATACTGCGTTCTTAATCAGTAATTGATATGAAGTCATGTCGTTATTTACGAACATATATACAAGTAGTCTCCACTTAATGTTAACTGGCCCAAAACGTATACTGCGTTCTCAATCAGTAATTGATATGTAGTCATGTCGTTATTTACGAACATATATACAAGTAGTCTCCACTTATTTTTAACTGTCTTAAAACGTATACTGCGTTCCTTAATCAGTTATTGATATGTAGTCATGTCGTTATTTACGAACATATATACAAGTAGTCTCCACTTAATGTTAACTGGCCCAAAACGTATACTGCGTTCTCAATCAGTAATTGATATGTAGTCGTGTCATTATTTACGAACATATATACAAGTAGTATCCACTTAATGTTAATTGGCCTAAAACGTATACTGCGTTCTTAATAAGTAATTGATATGAATTCATGTCGTTATTTACGAACATATATACAAGTAGTCTCCACTAAATGTTAACTGGTCGAAAACGTATACTACGTTCTTAATCAGTAATTGATATGTAGTCATGTCGTTATTTACGAACATATATACAAGTAGTCTCCACTTAATGTTAACTAACCCTAAACGTATACTGCGTTCTTAATCAGTAATTGATATGTAGTCATGTCGTTGTTTACGAACATATATACAAGTAGTCTCCACTTAATGTTAAACTAACCTAAAACGTATACTGCGTTCTCAATCAGTAATTGATATGAAGTCATGTCGTTGTTTACGAACATATATACAAATAGTCTCCACTTAATGTTAACTAGCTCAAAACGTATACTGCGTTCTCAATCAGTAATTGATATGTAGTCATGTCGTTATTTACGAACATATATACAAGTAGTCTCCACTTATTTTTAACTGGCTCAAAACGTATACTGCGTTCTTAATCAGTAATTGATATGTGGTCGTGTTGTTATGTATTTCTGGAAAATGGTCAATTTGGATAACTATTAAATAATATATATTTTAACCTAAATCATAAACAATACATTCTTTTACTCTGATAATGTGGAGTATAAAATACATGTTATGAATATTGATAACATGTTACGTGGATTCCTATTTGTAGTTACCTTGTCACCAGTAGTCATTTAAGGTTTACATTTAAATTAGTGTAAATAAACCAACTATTTAATATTCATAACATGTAACGTGGATTCCTATTTGTAGTTACCTTGTCACTAGTAGTCATTCAAGGTTTACATTTTAATTAGTTAAATAAACCAACTATTTAATATTGATAACATTAATATGTTATTAATATTATTAATACCATTAAACATTTGTATTTTCATTAGAAATGTTACCAAAATAAACATATAAATATACGAGTGTAGTGGAAAGTACTCCAAACCGGACCCCCATTTTGTTTTTTTACTATAACATATCTAAATTATGCAAACAATTTGTTTAAAAGCCATGGATTTACTTTATCATGTTATGTACTACTTGTAATTTAGTAATGGAATATATATATATATATATATATATATATATAAATTATTCAAATGATCTGATACTTTTAAAAAACCTTACCCTTTGGTGACTTTTTAAAAGGGTTGCTTAAACTGGGCCCCTGGGTAAAATACAAAAACTTAATTGAATTAACTAGAAAAGGTTATTAAACTGGAAAAAACAATGATACAATGGTTTGATAAAAAAATAATTGTTTATTTTTACACTTGATAACGTGAAAAAGGCGAAAAGTTAAGCTAAATACTAGGGTGTACAACATTTAGTTCAATGAAAAGGGTGTACTAATGGCAAAAATCGCAAATATAAACATCGTTTTCGGCTCCTGCACAATCTACATTGGCCCACATAGAACACATAATATACATTGTCCTCTGAAAACCTTCTGTCGCAAAACATACAAGCCGCATCGTCGTCTTTAGTTGGCGTTACTCCAGGAGGCATCTTGAATTCTGAATTCCCGAAAGAGACACAATCGTCTGCTTCACTGCTGGATACTTTTTCTTCCTCTTCTTCAAAAGAAAGTCGCTTTTTAACCAGTTGTTTTCCTTTCTTCTGGTTCCATTGGCATCCACCAGCAACTTGATTCTTTGTTTGCCGTTGTGCTTCCTTCTCTTCTTTAGCTTTTTTGGCCTTCTTTAATTGAGTTTTATAAGGGGTATAAGTAATGATTGTATACCTTCAGGCCTATCGCCCTCTATTTGACGTTTTTTTTCTTGACTTGTGGAATTGGGAATTGGGGTTATGTCAAATGGGCTGATCTTACAAGATGTGGCAGGGCTTTTCTCGAGCTCTTCGAATGGTAAAGGAAGATAACAAACTGCTGAACTTGTTGATGGTCTATTTAAATCAAATTCTTGTACAACACTTTGTTCACCCGGAGTAGTTTGGTTTTGATTTTTTTGGGATCAGAATAGCGCCTTTAGGTTTTTTTTTCAACACAGCTTCATAAGAAGAGGAATCTCTTTTTTTGATAGCCTCTCCTATGTATTCGGCGTCCGAAAATATAGTTTTGTTCAATGGGTACATCCCGGTTACTCTAAACCCATTGACCACTACTTCAGCTCTCTGACATTTGATATAGGCTTTGCCAAACAACTCCATGACATCAAAGCGGTGACAGGACGTTGGTTAGTTCTGAACCACTGTCTTATTTCTTCACAGTAATGAATTTTCAGTGGACCCATGAAGGTCTTGTCCAACGGCAGGAGCTTGTGAGAGCAGTGGCGAGGCAGAGAGAGAATATTCACATGATTTTGTTTTGCCAAGTCAGTTAAATCAATGTTTTGCGTGTGGCTGAAGTGCCCATCCAGCAAAAAGAGCATGGGGTTTTCTTCTGTGGGATTGGCAAACTCGATGAATTGTCCAAACCACTGAGTAAATGAGTTTGTCTGAATCCATCCAGAAGGATGTGCGGAACATATAGTTCCAGAAGAAGCTCCTTTTTTAATTTGGTCAATCATATTTTTTCTAGGAAAAACTACTAACGGAGGCACAAAAGAACCACTAGCATTCATAGAAGCAACGAAAGTAATTAGTGCTCCGCGCTCTCCTGAAGTCAAGGAAACTATCTGTTTTCCCCTTTAGTCCAACCACCTGTGATACTTTTGATTGCACAACGGTTATTCCACTCTCGTCAACATTATAAATTCTATCAGGAATAAATTTTCTCTTCTCATAAACTTCATCCAAAAGACCAACAATTATTTTAATATTTTGCTTGCTAAGCTTGAGAGCCCTGCTATAAGAAGTCCCAGTCGGCTTCCTTTCTGATAATTTGGACTTGTGCCTTTGTAGAAAAAGACGTAATCATTTTGCCCTCCCATTTCATTTTTAAATGGTACTGGGATTTTATTTCTTTCTGCCAATTGCACAACGATTCGTCGGAGATCAGCACGAGTAAGACCAAAAGAAGACGCCTCCATCGCAAGACAGTAACTAGCGCGTCTTCAATATCTTTACTCAAAACAGTTGGTCTGCCCCTCTCTACTGTTGATGCCGCTTCTCTTCAGGTGTGCCGTACTTTACATTAGCTAATCTCATAAGAGTAGTTTTGGACACATTAAACTGTTTTACTAGCCTTTTTCCATCCCATCTTCTTTTTACGAACTGCATCTATGCTTTTGACACGTCTGATTCATTCCATTTTCACTGGTCCATTTTCCCCAATATTCTTTTAGAATCCGAAAAACAATTTCCATAGAAATATTATTTGGAAAAGTATAACTATACCTGTTTTTGCATAAAACATTACACATTATGTGAGGGGTCCAGTTTACGAAACTGTTGGGGGTCCGGTTTGTGTACCTAAAGTCTGAACTTTTAAAATACCTTATTTAATAATAACAATAAATTACATGGCAATAATTAAACGGTCTAATGATTCCTTCAAAACTACCACTTAAGAATATATAAGAGTTGGAAGACTTACCTGTCAATTTTTTCGTACAACTTAACAAAATCGAGAACTAACAAGAACTTTCAACTTCATCAAAACACGTAATGGCGGAGTGACAGAAAACAGTTAGAGTAGGTAATGCCAACGCTCTACTACTTTGTAGTGGAACCTTGCACTACTATTTACAATGTTCTCCACTAGGTTTCAGCACACAGCAGAGACATTAACAATGGGGGTCCACATTTGGAGACGGGTCCGCTTTTGGGTACTTTCCTAGTGTAAATAAACCAACTATTTAATATTGATAACATTAATATGTTATTAATATTATTAATGCCACTAAACAAATGTATTTTCATTAGAGATGTTGCCAAAATAAACATATAAATATACGAGTGTATCATTTACGATAATCAAACGTTTGCTGCTTTAGTTTAAAAAAACTATTAATATGAATTTATTTAAATAAAGTTCATTATGTAGCTTGGGATTTGTGATAATAAATGTTACATTGGTGTTACTAAAAACATTACAGGGTAAACTGTATGAATGGCATTAAATTGATTAAAAGATTTTCAGACTCAAAACCATCCCCAGATTTCTTGTTATTACCATAGACAAAAATCAAGGACCTTCGGGAGTGGCTCAGTTTGTCCTTGCGCGTAAGGACAAACTGAGCCATTTCTGATTTTAGCATATGTAGGACAACGTGACCCTACGACAACCTGTACCACTCAGAAATTTGTCCCAGTTTGTCTTTTCACGAAATGACAACTTGTACCAACTTGGAATTTTGCACGCTGCGGACAAAGTGTCCCAATGACAATCTGTCCCAAATAAACGGGCTCAGTTTGTCTTTGGGACACTTTGTCGCGTCTCTGTCTTTAGGTCACTTTATCACCATCCGTATGTGTGGGGTTGTGTTTGTATATGTGTGTCTGCATGTGCGAGAATGTATGCGTTGATTCGTAGTATATGTTTGTACGTGTGGTTAAACAGTTACAAGACTACGAACAACTTTAGCTAAAACACATCGTCCCCAATAAGGAATGGAGTGTTTAACCAAAGTGCTGCGCTACTACAAGGGGCTGTCTAAATAATGACGCCATTTTAATGTAAGAGGTAGAAATCCCAGTGATGCACTCTAAAATATTCAACTAGACTGTTCCTTTTCCCACATGCAAGCCCAAAGAATAATTTTCATCCATAATTTTTGTTGCTTTTTAACACATCTAATATAAGTTTGACCTATGTTAAAGATAATAACATTTCATACGAATATATAACTGAACTGATAAAATGCGATAAGTGATATTATATAGTTTAAATGTAGATGAAAAATAATTTTAACAAAAAAGAGAAATTACAATGATGACTTGTTGCTCTGTTTTGTTCCAAATCAACACTCGAATAGTATGTAAACATAAGCTGTCTTAGTTTACTTTAAATTTGTTTTTTTTTTTATATATATTGAATACGCTCTAATACAATTTTTAAACTTTAAGAACGTAAAATTAACAATATTTCTTAAACCAGCATCAAAAGCATTGTATTGTATTTTTTTTTTTTTAATCAAAAGAATAGTTACAAATTTAAGTTTATTTTGTTAATTTAAGACATTTACATTCATGTATATATTAATGTGCCTGTGATATTATATTGTCTATTTGATAAATATGTGTTATGTTAGAATAAATATTAATGCAAATTAAGAATATTTATAGAAACTGACTAAAAGTAAAATCAATTGCAAACTAAGGTTTTTAAGTAAATTTAACTAAGGTTTGGTGTAATATCAAACAAATAGTATTTCCCAATAAATAAATAAAACATTGTAAATTACCAGTTACCAGATCTCTGATAAAAAATTTCCTGGAAATTTTCTTTGAATGATTAGTACAATTTAAGTTGTTATGAAAAATAATAATGATTTTATTTTATAAGTGTGTTTGTATTACAAGAATGAAACAAACTTCTGCTATAAAATTTATATAAGTTGAATATTTATGACTGTATTTAAATGTTTACTTGAACCTTTTCCTAGATCTGATGTATTACCTTGTGTAAAAAACCCCTTTGTAAATAACAAAGAAAACAAAGGACAACACTATGAAAGGTGAATAAAAAAACAAACAAACCTAAAAACCTTTCTCAAAAAAATGGAATACAATAAAACTAACTTTTAATGAGTAAAAAAATTGATAGTAATTTAATATCTTCTTAATATACCAATTTAAATTATTGTCTATAATTCAGTGATTTTATGATTCTTAATGAATTTGTATGACTTTATGATACTTTATAATTTTATAATTGTGATTTTCAATGATGATTTTGTATTATTCTGCTTTAGGAATCTGTGAAACAAAAAATAACCAATCGTTATTTTAATTTTTAAAATATATTTTTTATTACTAAAATCTGATTTGACAAGATTTACTGAAATGTCGTTATAAAAGAACAAGAAAATCTAAGAAATATTTACTAGGTTTTGGTGTGAACAGCTAAAAGGGCAGGTGACGAAGCTAACAACGAGAATATATAAGCTGAAAACAAATGTCGTACTTACGTTGCTTCCAGAGAACAGTCAAGTTCATTCAAAGGCGCCGCTCGACACGTAAACGTCGGGCACAATCAAACAAACACTCGCACTGAGCAGCACAGCACTTCTCAAAATATTTCCGTGGGAAAATTTCCAAACTCCAAACTGTAGCGGAAAAACTGTTTAAAGAAGCGGCGAACTCAATTCATATAAACGCGGCGGCGAAACAGGCCGAGAAAACTGTTGGACGATCTATTTACGTGGCTCCCTTCCACACAAAATGTGCCTCAAAACAAAGGGGATGAGAACCAATCAGGGAGATTCGGGGAGGAAGCAAACGTCAAAAAACCTGTAAATTGCAGGAAACATGTCTATCCTATGTAACATCACCTTTATGTACCACATACTCGTGAGACTGATCACATCACGTTAACACCTTAGTTGAGGAAGCGCGCCTTCAACGTTTTGGACACTTTATAATTAGGTTTTTGTGCAATTATTGCCTATTCGACTATTTGGGCGTTTGGAAATTGCTAAAAGTCGCCAGGATATTGAGGTCTCGATGCCTTATCAATTTAGTGGACTGTTTCAACCTGCGGTAGTGGTGTAAGTAACCAAGCCCTGGTTTAGCTCATGTTATTATTACTAGATGGTTAATGTGGTTTCTATATTCCATAACTTGCTATTAAATACATTAGAATTTTCTTGGAATTATGTGAAATAAAGCATCATTGGTAACAGCTTCTGTAGAGTATAAAATAACTTGGTTTGCTTATCTTGTTCAAGTAATTCCGATGTGGAGAAATACATATTGTCAAAGTGAAAGTTATGTTTGTTTAAAATTGATAGTACATGATATCTAGTAACATGATTCATTCTTACTATGGCAGATGGCTAAAACAATTTATATTCCCAATGGAATGTTTTATTTACTATCGGATTCAGTATACATTACATGTACTTAACATTAATTTATTGTATTTAAAGGTGTTAAATCTTTTTTTAAGTCCGAAGTACGGCATTTCTTGTTTCCTATTACAATGCAATTTATTGTCTGAAAGAATATGTATTTTCTAGATACCAATATATATTTAGTCTAAACTATTATTGTTCAATATTCAGGGTATTGTCCTGGGACGGCGGAGCTGTTTTGAAGTCGACGCAACCCGGCCAGTGCGGCCCACCTGCCATCCTGCTGCTACCTGTCGCTTAGTTACTGTTGTGGCCTATCTTGTTTTTGGACGTCCATGCTTATCGCTTAGTTTCCGGCCGGATCGTTTGTCCAGCGTATCGGTGTCTTCAACTTGGTGAGTGACTTTAAACAATATTATCTTGTTTGGCCAATCCGGGAAATGTGATTTCACAAACAGTATCTGCATCCGGACTTTGATATCATCAGATATCTATTTTGGCAGCCTATTTTATTTAGGGTTACGTTTATCTAGGTGTGATCTTGTATTGTTTCATTAATTGTATTGTATTTGTTTATTCATTGTAGTGTACCTTTGTGTAATAGCTCGTCCAGCTAGGTGGCCACCAGTCTATTCATATATCTGTTATAAGGGCTTGCATACGGAGTATCATCTAATTTATCTACCGAAAACAAGTTAGTATTAATCTTTAATATCTGGTATACCCTATTATTTTGGTTAGCCTGCTTACTAACGGTACTACCGCGACTTGGCAGGAGGAATTCCTTGTTACCCCCTTATTACTTCAGTCAACAAGGTGGCGTCCTGAAACTTATTAATTGGAAACTGCGACTACCGAAGAACACCTTACCCCGGCCAACTGAGCTAGCTAAGCCTTGTCTTAGTGGAGATTGTTGCACCGACTCGACAGGAAAAGATCATGTTGTAAGAAATATTGGTTATTGTATTTCTAATGGGAAAAATCTATTTTTTATTTGAGAGGCCAAGATTCTCAATTGTTATGAAAAACTGCAAAATTTAGATTGAAATTTTATAGTTTGAATTAATTTTTTATTACAAGTACTTTTCTAATATTTTAATTTTTCTAAAAGTAATGTAACAAAACATTGTTACATTTTTCCATTCTCAAAAGAAAAGGAAATGTTTTAAACAAAAAACAAGATCACTCGCTTTTTCACAAATCTTAAGGGGTAAAATTATTTGCTATCCTTAACATGTCTTTCCACAAAGCTAACCCATTTTTTATTTCCGATCCTGAAATTCATTTTCGATTTCAAACTTACAACTAAACTTAACCTAATATATTTTGACATAAAAACTTATCAGTCCCTGGTTTTTTAAAGTCCATTGTTGTCCTTCAGAGTCCAACAGGTAAACAAGACACGTTCTTGTACTCAAGTTGCGGGGTCATCTTGAAAGCACTCAAGATATCCTTGCTGAACGTCCTGGGCAGTCCCTCAGATTGTTGTGTGAAACCATTGATTTTACTATACATAGAAGATGGCTTTATCCAATTTTGAGGCACGGAATATGAGAGAGACCGTGCTGCAACCTGTCGTCAATCCAGTGAAAGAGGTCGAAATTGCCTCCAATTTCGACTATTCGATTGCACAACCTGTGAGCAGTAAAGCCGTGTTTTCCTATCGACGCACTTTCTACTCCGTGTACAACGCACAGCGCCGGCGTGGACTTAAGTATAATACGCAGCGTAAAAGTGTTTTCCTACTAAGCGGCTATATATTCAGTTCAGCTGAGCATTTTACACTAGACGGACGATGAGTTTAAAAAGAAAACAAATATGCGTTTTTGTTTTAATGGGCGATTTAAATGAGTGTGATTTTGAAGCTAGTATTTTAACCAAACAGTACTATAATGTTAGAAGTTGGCCTAAGTCCAGCGACCAACACAATAATGTAGATCTTTTAATTATGATATTTTTAAATAAATGAACATGGTATTATAGTAGCCTTCTAAAGTTTAATAGATGCTGAAAAATCTGATTTTTGTAAAACAAAATTAAGAATTAATTATTATGCATTTTAAATAAACCTACGAACGGTTACATAATAAATTAATTTTAAACACATCATACCTGTTTTATTGACCATTCCAGTAATCTCTTTTCAGATTAAATATTTTTTCAAAATATTTTTGAAATATTCCTCAGTCATGTTCCTTAAAATATGATGTCCTGCAACCAACTCAACAAGCTGTTCGTCATCTGCTGCAGAAAATTTCATTTTCCCCGAATCGTCGTCCATTCTATTAATAAAACACCACGAACTACAACAACTAACTCTGAACGTTTTTGCTACAAGAATGATGACTGTGCGCGGCTGACTGCCAAAACTGTCAAAACTGTACAACCGAATTGACTGCTCTGAAGTCAGTCGTCCAATTACGTCCATCAAAACACGCCAGCGCACAACCAAAAAACGCTTCTAGGAAAACAGTCTAGTGGCTTCCTTGTGTATGATTGGGCATTATGCGTTGTGTGTGGCGTAGAAAGTGCGTCGCTAGGAATACTCGGCTTAAAGGAAACTAACCCCTCCCTCTCATTCCCCTATTTTCTCTCTCTTTCTCTTGAGACGCTCGTGCAAAAGTACTTCTGGCCCCTCCACCTGTCTACTGTCGCCGATTGGCCTTGATAGTGGGTCAAAGTGGGATATTGTTCCGTGCTGTGGTTTTTCTTGCACGGAAAGGAATCGCCATCTTTTATTTAGGCCTTAGGGGTTTGTGTATATGAAAAATGTTAGGGGACATATTTTTGTTATTTTTTCAGTGTAAATAACAGTGTGTTACAGATGTTTAGTTAAAACGCATTATCTAAAATGATGTAAATACTGCGTATTGTAAGTTTAATGATATTTTAAGTAATTGTATATTTAGAAGTAGCAAGAAAATGGTGGTAGTTCTAAATTATTAAAGGCTAAATTGTTAATTCCCTGGATAACACCAAACATTTTACATAAATTTGAGAGACGTAAAAAATTATATACAATTTCTAAGAGAAGACCATATGACAGAGTTTTTCAAAATTATTTTGCAAAATATACTAATGAATTAAATAATGCGATCAATTATTTAAAAAAAAGACGCAAAAGCATGCGTTTTGAATCGGATGCTGTTGATGGAAAACTTACGTTAGAGGACATAATGAAGGTAGTGACTGAGATTAGATATTCTCAAAAAAAATCAGAGAAGGAATTTAATCATTCCTATGAAGCTCTTCATGCCCAGCTCGAAGAAAACAAGAGTTTAATAGGCCAACAAACAGCCAAAATTGATTCTACTGCTGGATTGGTTCAGGAACTCTTGCAAGAGAATAAAAATCTAATGAAAAGGGTTGAGAGTTTGGAAACCCGAATAGAGGAATTGGAGCAGTACTCTAGGTTGAACACCATCGAAATTAATGGAATTCCTCAGAAACCTAATGAAGATGTAGTGAGTCTGGTCAGGGAGGTCGGGAAGGCGCTTGACATGGACATCGATGAAAAAATGATAGATGCCTGCCATCGACTTGGAAAGAAGCCTAGGACGAACAACCAGCCACCAGGCATCATAGTACGTTTTGTTCGTCGCCTAGACAAAGAGGAACTGCTGCGGAAGCGTCGGGTGAAGAGCAACCTCTCCACCAGACACATGGGCCTACCCATGGACCAGCCGGTCTATGTGAACGAGTCCTTGTCAGCTTCGAGAAGGCGGCTCTACTCACTCGCTAGGGAGGTGAAGAAGACGAAGCACTTTAAGTACCTGTGGGTGAGAAATGGCAAGATCTTCCTTCGGAAAGAAGACGGGGCTCCCGTGATTCATGTAACAAACCAGGCTGACCTTAGTAAACTGTAAGTGTTTTGTTGATAGTTAAGGTAATATCTCCTTTAGTTTATTTTTGTTATTGAAATTATTATTTTAAAACATGCCTTTTCTTTTTTATTAGCAAAGCATGCAGATGTAATTGCATTATTGTAATTGCATTTAATTGTAATTTAATTTTCATAAAATGTGTAAATATTATTTATGCAGCTATGAAATAATATGTAATATGTTAATAGTAAATAATTTATTTTACCCATTTTTTATAGTGATAAATTATGTATTTTTGACTGCTACAATGATTTCTTTGTTTGATGTCTCTTTCGTTATTTTAAGTAATGCTGGAAATGAGTGCTCTTGAATATTTAAAGGAATTTAAAATAGTTTATCAGAATATTAGAAGTTTAAGACAGAATTTTGATTCTCTTCTAGTTGAACTAACATCAAAAAATGAATTTCCTGACATTTTAATACTTTCTGAAATTTGGATTAATGATAATGAAGTTAGTTTTTATGAGATAGATAATTATTTTTTAACTGCAAAATGTAATAATGAAAGTAGATCAGCTGGTGTTGCAATATATGTCAGTAAAAAATTAAAAGTAATAGAAATTTCTGTTGTTGAAATGATTTCTGCAGATGTTTTGAAAACTGTTTTGAATTTAAATAATCAATCTTTCTGTATTTTTTCTATTTATAGAACACATTCATTTTCAAAGCAGATTTTTGTTGACGAATTGCGAACATATTTTGATGGAAATGACAATCTTAAGGATTGTAGAAATATAATTTTTGTTGGGGATATAAACATTAATTTATTTGAAACATCAAATGTAGTAGATAATTATAAGCTGATAATGGCAATGAATGGTTTTCAATGTTTAATAGATGAACCAACACGGATCACGGAACAATCACAAACATTTATTGACCACGCGTATGTCAAAGTTTCAAACTGGGACGTGATCAATGTGGAGGCGAATGTAGAGATAACCGACATTACTGACCACTGTCAAATAAACATGCGTGTGTGTGTCAGAGATAAGGAGGATGAGGCCTCAGAGTCACAGCCTGCTTATCGCGTGAACTATGAGCTACTCCGCAGCCTGCTCGATAACGTTGACTGGACTGATGTTTATTCTGAACGGAATGCATCGCTAGCTTTCGATCTTTTTCATGATAGATTGTTGGATTATATTAGTGTAAGCAAAACTAAAATTAGATTAAAAAATAAGTTTAAAAAGATAAAACCGTGGATAAACAATTACATTTGTATGAAAATTAGAGTCAGAAACAAACTCTTTAAGAACGTTAAAAAACATCCACAGAATGGAAATCTAAAACTATACTACTTAAGATACAGAAACAATTTACAAAATGAAATTCGCGAATTGAAAAACGCCTACTATCAAAACAAATTTAAAAATTGTAGTAAGAATACTAAGAAAGTCTGGAGTGTAATTAACGAACTTACTGGACAAAATCAGCTGAAAAATGTTTCTTTTTCTTTGAAAATTAATGATGAAATTATTGATGATCCAAAAAAGGTTGCTGAACAATTTAATAATTATTTTTTAAATATCACTGAGAGCCTAAATTTAAATAAAGCTAAACCTCTAAATTTTGAAAACTTGATTTATAAACACACTTTTGAATTTAATAGTCAAATAAATTCCATGTTTATTGAGCCTGTGGGACAGGACGAACTTGAAAATGTTATTAAATCTCTGGGCAATGGAACTGCCCCAGGGATAGATGGAATACATTCATGGCTTCTAAAAGAGGTATATCCCAGTATAATCCATATTTTGCTGCACTTAGTTAACTTAAGTTTTGAGACTGGTATTTTTCCATGTAGACTTAAGGATGCTGTGGTTATACCTATATTTAAGAGTGGTGTAAAGTATGATTGCAGTAACTTTCGCCCGATTTCGCTGTTGTCTACTTTTTCTAAAATATTTGAAAAAATAATGAAAAAAAAATGATTAATTTTCTAAACCTTACAAATTTTTTTAGTAAAAATCAGTTTTGTTATTTAGCAGAACTAAGTACAGAGAATGCCTTAGAACATTATATGACAGAAGTTACGATGAACTGTGGAAAATTTGTTACTGGTTTGTTTCTAGACATAAGAAAAGCTTTCGATACTGTAAATCATGAAATTTTGCTCAACAAACTATACAAAATTGGAACTCGAGGTGTGCCATTTAATTGGTTTCGGAGCTATCTCTTGAATAGAAAACAATGTGTAAAAGTTGGATTATGCTTTAGTAATTTTGGAGTGATTCGTCAAGGAGTGCCTCAGGGCTCTGTATTAGGAGCAATTTTATTTTTAATATATATAAATGATTTTTGTAATGGTAAATTTGATGGAATATTAACTTCTTTTGCCGATGATACGGCTCTATGCTACGTTAATAAAGATTTAAAAATGCTACAGCAATCAATGAACAAAGACCTCTTATCTATTCAGTGGTGGTTTGCTGAAAACAACATGAGTTTAAGCTTTGAAAAAACAAAATATATAAATTTTAGTTTGAGGAGAAAAATATGTTTTAATATTCCAATTCTTTATAAGTGCGTTAGTTGTCTTTGTATTGAGGGGCAACAATGTACTGATTTTTGCAATGAAATAGGAAATGCAAGCCATGTAAAATATTTAGGGGTAATATTAGATGAAGAAATTAGTTTTAAAAGACACATCTCGGTACTAAAAGGTAAATTGAACAATACAATAAGGTATTTTTATTTTCTTAGAGATTTCTGCAATGAACAAATTTTAAGAATGCTGTATTTTTCATTAGTTCAAAGCAGGATAGAATATGGAATATCTTTTTGGTGTGGCACTTATAGTTCAAATGTTGATCCAATATATATACAGCAAAAACATTTTATAAGATTAATTTTAAAAAAGTCTTCAAGAAGTCCATCTCGTCCTTTATTTTTGCAATTAAACCTACTCCCATTGAAGAACTTGTTTATATATAATGTTATTAAACTGTTTTATAGCAGAAGTAGTAATAACTACAATAATAATCAAATCTTATTTTAAAAAAGGCTGAGAAAATATAATGAAGTCTATTTACCAAAGCCAAACTTCACTTTTTTCACTAAAACTTTTAATTTTGTGGCACCCAGGCTTTATAATAAAATGCCTGAACATATAAAAATTACTATAAATAAAAACATCTTTTTGAAAAGACTAAAAACTTGGCTGATACATATAGAAAATGTTGATAGTTTATTGGAAATTGAAGCATAAGGTGCAAAATGAAGAAAAATATATTTATTTTAGTGTATGCATGTTTGTATGAGTGTGTACTTAGAATGTCTGTATAGTTGTGTACATGGTATTTAATAAATGTAGGATTTTGTCTTGCAAAAGCTAGTTATTTCTATGAATGCACTTATGTTTAACTATGTACATATTGTAAAAATAATGTTAAATATTAAGCACTGATTAATCTGTAAATTCTGTTTAGTTTGTTTTTTCTGATCGCTGATTTATGTTTTAAGAATTATATATGCACGCACCTCAAATCTGGCATAGCCTTTGAGGTCGTAAATTTTCTCATTTTTGCATTATGTATTTGTTTTGTTTTATGGATGTGCATTTTTCTTGATGATGGCATTGTTCTTTTATAGTATTAGTGGTCAGTCCTGGTATTGTTGTAGTGAAAATAGTGTGGTGAATTTGTAATTAAGGGACATGAAAATTATTAATTTATTTTGTTATTAGGTACATCTATGAAATAATTTGTAGTATAGAACGAGAGTATTAGTGTAAATTTGAGAAAATAAATATTCTTATTCTTATTCTATTCTTATTCTTAATTTTACAAAAAAAAAAAAGAAAAAACAATTATTATTCAACATCATTAGAAAACGTTTAAGGTGATGTATCTGAACAGTGGAAGGTAATAAATAACTTAACAAGTGGTTCCTCGGAGCTAATTGAATTGCCAAACGGTGAAGTTATGCGTGAGCCTTCCGTCATTGCTGATAAACTATCACCTTATTGCAATCCAGTCTAGCCGTCCAGACGTTGTAATTCCAATACCCTTCCACCTTTACGTACTTACTATCAACATTCTTTCTTTATAACTCCAACAGATGTAGATGAAATTAAGAGTATTGTAAAACTTTTAAAAAATAAAAAATTAACTGGCTTTGACAAAATTTATGTACATTTACCGAAAAATATAGTTGATGAGATTTCACCAGTTTTAGTTCATGCAATTGCAACAATCATGCAATTACTTGGAACCAAATAATATGTCAATGTTAAAGACGGTAATAATAAAACAGACGTTTATAATAAACTGGAAAATAATGCTATTTTAAATTAAATGCCTATACACAGATTGTCTGAATCAGGCCATAAGATGAAAGCTATTTTTATCTTGTATAGAAGTAGATTAGTGGTTTTTTTATGATTTTTTCTATCACTATCATGAAATTTGAATTTAACCTGGATTTTATATTTTGCCCAATACTATTCTATATAAATATCATAGGCTTATTTCAATATTTATTTTGTCAAAGAAATAAATAATGTCACATTTTTTAATGTTTCATTATATTATATATTCCTGGAATATTTTCAGATTAATTTCATAATTGAAATGGGAGTCATTGATTAGATTTGAAAACAATTTACTTTTTAATCAATGACTGAATATGAAAAAAATAATGATTGAGTATAACAGTCGATTTACTCACCTAATGAATGGTTAAAATATAATAAATAAAGAATTTTCAGATGGGCTATATAATATGAAAATGTTTACTTTTTCAGCAGTAATTATCGCCAGCATTGCCGATAAGTTAGTGGTCTATTCGTGTGTCTATTTACAAATACACGGTGTGTTAATCATATAAATTAACATGGTGTTTTAATTTATTCAGTTATAAATATTTCTTTATTCAATATGAATGTCAACTGAGTTTTACTGTAATAGTATCAACACGGTATTCTTTATTATTCGAAAGAGATAACAAGAAAATATAAAAACAGAGAACCCGGAAGTGAGAGAGAGAGAGAGAGAGAGAGAGAGAGAGAGAGAGAGAGAGAGAGAGAGAGAGAGAGAGAGAGAGAGAGAGAGAGAGAGAGAGAGAGAGAGAGAGAGAGAGAGAGAGAGAGAGAGAGAGAGAGAGAGAGAGAGAGAGAGGGAAGGGCGTGAGAGAGAGAGGAAATAGGGCTATGAGCAGCGCAGCGTGGGGCCTCAAAACAGTTTTGGGGCCTCACCACAACTCTCCCATATGGATGGAGTATGTCTTTATATAGTAAAATCAATGGTGGAACTTTC
The DNA here is from genome assembly GCA_035578905.1 of Stictocephala bisonia. Lineage (NCBI taxonomy): Eukaryota > Metazoa > Arthropoda > Insecta > Hemiptera > Membracidae > Stictocephala > Stictocephala bisonia. Next base: position 410,675 of record JAQJVL010000705.1, on the reverse strand, counting down.
TCTTTCCAACAATGAAACACGAATTGGTATGCATAGGCTAGGTAGGATGGCATCATGAATTAGTTCTTCCCATGACGTATTCTGCATCACTCTGTACATATGAAACAGTTAACAAACATGGATCACAAAAGTGTTCAAACACATTTTCTGTGATGTGTCGCTTGTTTTGGTGAAATGCAGTGTATAGTGAGAGTGAATCTAAAAATCTTTCTTCGATACTTCATTTAATTGAAAATTATAAAAACGAGTGTGTGTGCTACGTGACGTCCACGGTGAATTCACTCTTCAAGCTACGAAGTCGACTAAGTGCTGGGAAGAAAAATAGTAAAAATAAAGCATCCCGGGTTCGTAAGTCCACTAATACTATCACATTTTCATTAAAAGAAATTTTTTTTATTCACCTCTCATAGTGTTGTGCTCTGTTTTCTTAGGCCTTTACAAAGGGAGTTTTTTAACACAAGATAAATACATCAGGTCTAGGAAAAGGTTCAAGTAAACATTTAAATACAGTTATAAATATTCAACTTACATAAATTTTCTAGCATAAGTTTGTTTCTTCTTGTTCTACAAGCACATTTATAAATTAAAATCATTTCTATTTACACAGAGCTATACTCATATAAATTAATACACAGCTGAAAAGAATCGTTGAACATTTCCTCAACTAGATATATGGTAGAAGATTCGTAGTACCAATGTTATTTACAAACAAAACATGACATAAAAGCAAAGAAATAAAAATAATATTACTCAATATAATAATAAATCTTTCAATGATAAATACAAACTTATATGACGTACATTTATTGTTTTGATTATTTACCATTTATTATTTTTTCCCTGAAAAGATTAATATCTGAAAAGAACAAATTTATTCATGTTTTATTATTTTATGCCTTTTATACATTACCACGATGCAAATCTGTTATGTTGACTTGGACCAAACATCATTAAGTTTTTACATCTTTGATGTGGACCCTCCGGACGTTTCTGGGGTTGTTTTCGTCTCGAATCAGCAATCCCACATCAGACACTCTGGACAGAATGGTGAATGGGCCATCATATTAGGAGGTGTAATTTCTGTTGGAATCCTTTCCCAAGGTGGGACTGAGTTCTGGCTCGGATGCACATCCACTTGCCCACTTGTAGTCTCAGGTGGTCAGTGTGGTCTATTTCTGTAGTCCTCCGTCGTTTCTGGTGTATTTGCTTATCCATGTTCTCGATGGCTTTCTTGAATCTGGTTAGTTTCTCCTCTTAACAGACTTTATTCTCAACTAGTTCACTTAAACTCCACTTTTTGGTTAGAGGGTCGTTCTTCATATGTGTAAACATTAGTTGAAATCCGCTGTATCCTGTACTCTCACATGTGTTGTTATTTATTGCCAAATTCAATTCACTTAACTCTTCATCCCATTTATTTTGTTTATCATGAGAATACATTTTTAATATTGCCTTTAAATTATGTAAGTACCTTTCACTCTTGTTTCCTTGGGGCTGATAAGGTATAGTAGTTTTATGTATAATACTCTTCTTAAAAAAGAATTACTTTAATTCTCTTGCCATAAAAAATATTCTTCACTATCTGATATAATTAACTTGGGCAGTGAAAATATGCTAAATATTCTTTCATTCAACATTTCAACTATCTTTTTACATTTAATTTCTTTCATTGGGAATAACCAATCAAATTGTTTGAAGTCATCCACTAGTGCCTGCTATTAGAAAATATTTATTTTGTTTTTCAATTCTAGTTTAAGGTCCAAAAATATCAACGTATAACTTGTCCATAGATTCTTTAGAATAACTGGAGATTAAAGGTCCTTTGAAATATTGATAAGTGGATTTGCCATTTTTTACACAATTCACACCACTTAACCAAGCTTTTTACTTTATCTTGTAAGTTTAATCAATATAAATAATGATTTATTTTTCGAAATTTATTTGCAATTCCGGGATGTCCTCCATATGTTGAAGTATGATAATATTCAAACACCATTTTTATTAATTCTTGAGGTAAATATATTCTTTCCTCACCTCGTGGATTAGATTTATACACGAGTAAACAGTTTTTCAAATAATATTTTTCTCTATTGTTCTTATCAGATATACTCTGTTTAGTAGTAACAATGTCAGGGTCTCTTTGTTGATATTCCTTTAACAGTACACAGGCCATAGAAAAATCGATTATGTTGTTGCTCACCGCAAACCGGGTTTCTTTATCAGTCTTTAACTCTAGATCCACACATCCCTCTTCATCTTCATTCTTGCTTATTTATATGTTCTGTATTACTTTAAAGTCATAACATTGTCCAATATATTTTCATTTGGCACATCCTCTTCATTATTATCCAACACGTACAGTGGTACTGACCCACCCACCCACTCCTACACGTACAGTGGTACTGACCCATTCGTCTTTATTTTGGAGCGGTTTTCAACAAACAATGCTGGTTTACAAAACAACTCAAGTCATATTACAATTGTTTAAAAAATTAAAAGCTAATTTTCATTATTCATAATTAAAACATAGAGTTATGTATACAGTACAGTTATAAATGAATATATCAGCTTGTATTATACATTAAATATTTGTATACATTGTTTTTATATGTAGTTTCAGATATACCCTGGCCTGTTAAACTGGAGGAAAATTCATTAAATAATTTGGGAGCAAAGTACGTAAATCTTTTTCTTTCAAATTCACGGTGAACGCGAGGCATCTCCAAAACTTGATCCTGTCTAGTGCTGCGAGATCGGATCTGAGACCTGTTGTTTTAGTTTTTCCCTCAAATATCCCGGCCTGCCAGTGGTAAGGATTCTATAAACTAGGCATAAGGAGCGCAGAGTACAGGTATCAGTTACAGTCAGCAAACCCAGTGATCGTCGCGCCTCCGAAACATGATCAAACCTTCTTAGTCCACATACATACCTGACACACATATTTTGCACTCTCTGTAATTTGTCTAAATCCCCTCTAGACACAATATTGCCATACACAGGGAGGCAGTAATCAATCACAGAGAGCACAAGAGCCTGGACAAGGCGAAGCTTGGTCTCTTTAGGAAACAAGTACCTATGTTTGTATAACATTCTTAGTCAACTAAGGGCCCGCCGACAAACAGCACTTACATGACCAGACAAAGTGAGGTCACCATCGAACATGAGGCCCAAGAGCTTTGAGGATTCACACTCATTTAGTCTGATGCCGCCAAGTAACACCTCACCGACAGACTCCGAACCTACATTGGAAGGAATCGACAATACACAACACGTTTCCTTATTCAATTTAATCCCATGCCTCTCAGACCAATCATGGACAATGCTTAGTTCAGAATTTAAAATAGATACAGCTGTGTCAGCTCTTCCGGCACCATATGAAACACAAAGTTGAGCATCATCGGCGTATGAATACAAGCGACCATTTTGTAAGCCTGAACCCATAGTGGCGGCAAATAGAGTGAACAGAATAGGCCCAAGGCAACTACCCTGTGGGACACCAGCAACCTTACTCAAAGACGATGAGAAATCCATCCCAATTTTAACCTTTTGTCTCCTATTTACCAAATAGGAATGAAACCTAGCAACCACTTCCGGTCGAAAACCATAAAAATGCATGACAGCTAATAACATACTGTGGTCGATAGAATCGAATGCATGTGAAAAATCCAGCAATGCAAGAAGAGATGCTTTCTTTTCTGCCCTTGCTTGAAGTAACTCATCACAAACAAATAAAAGCGCAGTTGTTGTACTATGATCCTTTCTGAACCCAGACTGCAAGGCTGGAAGGATATTATTCAACTCCAAAAAGGCTACCATCTGTGAAACAACTAACTTCTCCAAAACCTTAGACAAGGCAGGCAGTACCGAAATCGGACGCAGGTCTGATACAGATAAAGGTGTCTTGACTTTGGGCAGAGGCAGTACAATTGCCTCTTTCCATGCATCCGGAAAAGTGGAAGTGGCTAATGACTGGTTTGCTAAGTGCGTTATGGCATCAATACAATATGGACTTATCATTTTAATCATTTTTATTGATATGCCATCAGCTCCGACAGCCTCTGATGTGATGCTATTCAAAGCCTCCTGCACTTCTTTTCTTGTAATCTTTCTGAAATAGAAATCACTAGTGACACTCTCTGATTTGTTTCTTTCATAGAACTGTACACAATCAGCTTTTGCCGTGATACCTAAGCCCATACTGACGAAATACTTATTGATTTCTCCCACATCTTTGACAAAATTTGGTATGGCTGGATCGAATGGATCAGTAACACCACTAGTCCTTATTTTAGTCCAAAAGTCTTTAGAGTTTTTAAATTTCTCCATTTCAGTTCTAAAATAATTTTTTTAGGGGTTTAGAAGACATACAGGGGTTTAGAAATACAGGGTTTAGAAGACATACCCTGTATTTCTAAGACTAACAGAAATTTCTTAAGTCAAATCATATGGTTACAATATGTCTGACTTACGACCGTGTCTATACAATTGATCGTCACCGCATTAGCACTCCATTTGAGTATGGTAAACAATGTTATGTCATTTATTACAAATTTCTCAAAAGTCAATAGGAACGAAAATACCCATCCATCCTTACACATACAGTGGTGATGCCACGTACCACCACTGTACGTGTATGGGAGGGTGGGTGGACCAGTATCACTGTACATGTGTATAGCTGTCCTCTTGACAACCATAAGCTACAAGAGGACAGCTTTTTGATTAGATTGGGTGTCACCTGGGCCTACTCGTCTCTTGCTTTCTTGTTAAGAAATTGATACTTCAACCACATTCCTAACAACATTCTACTTAAATAATCAGCTAGAACGTTGTCACTTCCTTTAATTATTTCAACTCTGAATGGTAAACTTAATATTATCTCACACATCTAGCTAGTTTTCCCAGATTTCTACAATGTGTTAATATCCAGGCTAATGGATTGTTTTCACATCTTAAGACCAATGGTCTAACATCCAAATCAATAAACCTTTGTACTGATTCTGTGACTGCTAAACATTCCTTATGACAGTAACATAACTTTCTCAGATTGATTTAACTTTTTGAATAAAAGGCTACTGGTTTTAAATGTCCTTCCTCTTTCTGTAGAAAACATGCACCTATAGCATTATTACTTCCATTACTATGCAAAATAAACTCATCATTATAGTTTGGTATTTTTAATACGGGGGGATTGCCAACTATTGCTTTGACACTTCTAAACCCATATTAACTAAACATTTTTCTTTTTTTTTAATTCATTCAAAGGGACTGCAATTTCCGCATATTTAGTAATAAATTTGGTGAAATAGCTGACATGATTATCAGTCTACTCACACTTTTCTGATCAACTGGGGGTTTTTCATTTAGTCGATTTTTTGTTCTATCTGGATCAATTTTTACTTCGTTCTGGCTAATCAAATAAATACCCTAAGAATTTTATTTCCTTATATACAAACTTTACTTTTTCTGGATTAACTGTTAAATTCCATTTACATAATCGTATGGACACTTGTTCAATGTGTTGAATATGCTCTTCTAGACTTATAGAATAGAGTCATCTACTTATAATAGAGACTTAGAATTAAGTCATTACAAATTTGAAGTTTATTCCCTCTCGTACACTATTTAAATAAGATGAGAGTAAAGATAATCCTAAATGTAACCCAAATGGAATGCGATTCCATTCAAAAGGTTCATAAAGTGTAGAAAAACGTGTAATATGGCGAGATTCTTCTGATAACTTTATCTGGTGGAAACTACTACATAAATATAGGCCAGTAAAATATTTCGCACTTTCCAAATAATGATACACTTCATGTAAATCTCCCAAGAGTGTATTCACACGTTCTATTTTCTTTTTTAATTCACAGTAGTTTATGACTAACCTATATTTCTCTTCTCCTTTAGGTACTAAACATTTTGGACTATTATAGGTTGAATTGTCTTATTATGTCTTGTTTAAGTTAATCATCTAATATATTTTTCAATATTTTAATTTTTTGAGGGTTTATGGGATATGTCCTAATGTTTACTGATTTAGTGTTTTGAATGAGCATATCTTCCCTCATTTATTAAAAATGAGGGAAGATGTGCTCTCACTTTATGAGAGAAGTAAAGATTTAGAGTACAATCACCCTTTGCGCATTGCTTATAGATTGTCGAAAAAAACTTTTAGGTCATCTCTTAAAGTTGCTAAGAGTAAAAATGTTCAACAGTCTATGGACAGTGCCAAAGTTAAATCGAAAGCTATGTGGCAGATAATAAATGAAAATAAAAATAGTAAATCATTAAGATCATCCTTTATTGGATCTATCACTGACGAGGAGGGTTAAAAAAAAAGTTAAAGTTTGCCTTATTTTACCAGTCGAAGTTAGGGCTAAGGAGCCCTCTCTAGCACTTAACCTGGGGACCAACGGCTTTACGTGACTTCCGAACCACGGGAGCGGCAGGGCAAAATCTACTAGTGGTCTTATCGGGAATCGAACCCGGACCGGCAGCGTGGCAAGCCAGCGCCTTATCCCCTTATCTACGGCCGCTCCATCGAGGGTCGATTGGTGAATGATCCTACTGCAAAGTGAAATATTTTTAATAATTCACTGGTGTTGGGCACCGTTCTACAGATGTCACCTCACAAAATACAACGATCTTACCTTATAGCAAATATTCAGTATCCAACTCTCTCTTTCTCAGCCCAACAAGTAATAGCGAAGTGACATATATTATTAGATCTCTGAAGAATGGTAAATCTTCAGGTTTTGAAGGAGTGTGCAGAACTTTTAACTCCCCCCTTAGTACACATTATAAATATCTCCTTTGAACAAGGACTCTTTCCCAACTCGCTCAAACGTGCAATTGTTAAACCGGTTCCTAAGAGAGGCAACCTTCTTCATTGTGATAGTTACCGCACTATATCATTTCTGTCGACCTTCTCAAAGGTTGTTGAAAAAATTGTGTTAAGTAGGCTACTTTCTTTTTTAGTAGCTGGAAAAATTCTGTTTTCGAACCAGTTCGGATTTAGGAAAAATATGGGTACCCTTAATGCAATGTACTTTTTAGTAGATAAGATTGTCAGGACTCTAGACAACAGAGGTTAGGCAGTAGGTATTTTTTTAGATCTCAGTAAAGCTTTTGATGTCGTTAATCACAGAATCCTTTTTGATAAAATGCATTACATGGGTATTAGGGGCAGAGCTTTAGATTGGTTCAAGTCGTATCTTATAGGCCGTAGAAATCTCTCATTTAGATCAATCAAAAGTCTTGTGTAAACAATATTCTGAAGAACTGTCAGTAACAACTGGAGTCCCTCAGGGCTCGATCTTAGGACCTGTACTACTTCTTCTATTTATGAATGATGTCTATAACAGTGTAAACAAGGCAGATCTCTGTCTTTTTGCCGATGATACGTCCCTCATTGTAACAGGTGACCATAAAGAAGAGTTGGAAATTGCATCATTTATAGAAGCAAACTCCTTGTTGCTGTGGTTAAGTCATAATGGATTAATTGTAAATTCAGGCAAGATAAACGTAATAAACTTTCAAATAAGGAACAATCCTGCCGTGGGTGCCTCTTTTCAACTTGGGGAAACAACTGTATCAAACACAGATGTTGTAAAGTTTTTAGGTATCCATATAAATTCTCAACTAAATTTCACAAATCATATAAGTAATATCAGTGGCAAATTAAGTTCATGTCTTTACGGTATAAGAAAGTTACCATTTTTTTTCAACAAGGATGTGTTACTCACTGCCTATTATGGTCGTTTCTATCCTCATCTTGCATATGCTGTCCCAATTTGGGGTTCAGAATGTCTTAGTACTAAGTATTTATTCTGCCTCCAAAAAAAGGTTATCCGCACAATTTTTGGTCTTGGAAAGCTGGAATCTTGTGTGGACACTTTCCTTAACAACAACATATTAACATTTCCTTCCATCTTCATTTTGGAGTCCTTGATGTTTTACATTAAAAACAAATGTTGTTTTGAGTGTACAAGATCGGCCTATAGGTTTCGTTGTCATGCAGGTCTCCCTATTCCTAAATACAATACATAATTTTTCCAGAAACACATTCATTACTCCTGTATCAAGTTGTTTAATGCCTTACCTAATCACCTCAAAGAAGTAAAGTCCGAAAGTAAATTTAGGAGGTCTGTAAAAGCATACTTGTCAAGTAAAGCCTACTACAGTGTTCATAGATACTTAAATGATAAGCAGTAATGTAAATAGTTTAATTGGTTAGTTTTCTAAAACTAGTATATAGTTTTAAAACTACAAGTTGTAATTATTATTTTATTGTATTGACCCATGCCAATGCTTACTTTAAGTTTAAAGGCAATAAAGGAATTTTTGATTTGATTTGATTTATCAGTTAACTTTGTGGTATGTTCTTAATCGATTCTACTGCCAATTTTTTTAGTGTGACAGAGGGATAACTTTTAATTAAACATAATATGTCTTCTTTAGCTTCTCTGCAACCAATGTTTATTTCTTTAGTGATATGATTTATGTTTGCCAAGCCATGAATAAATTCAATGTTCACCACCAGTTAAAGTTAAAATAACATTGATTATTTTTTAAGTCAACAACCATTTCACTATTCTTAATACATTCATAAATTCACCTCTTAATATCATTTGATAACTTCATTGTTTGCTTACAAGGAATAATGGTTTCCTAATAAATTCATTTATTTTTAACTGACATTTATCTAATATTTCCATTTTACTTTTACTAGCTGTTATGTTTATAATAAAAAGAAGTATTTAATTTCATTTCGTCTCTAACAATGTAAATAGGCCTACTACGCTACCTAGTAGCGATAACAAGTACAGTATTATAATTTGTAGTTAAGTAATGTCACACCAGGTGGGGTGTTTTGGCTATGATATCTCGCTCTCAGGCTGTCTCTCAAGTTTCTTCCTCGTAGAAACATGAACTCTGCAAGTGCTCGAACTGACTCGTTCGGACTCCGACTAAAACTCAATATGACCATGGTGATCTTTTTATCCCCTTTTGTTCAACATTTACTGTGTTCTTCTTATTGTGTATGTATATTGTGCTACGGTCGAATATCATCATCTCCTAGCCAGCACAGAACATCATGTTGAGGGCCATCAGCATCTCCGCCTCCAATTCACAGCTCAGCCGTGGTATTGGTAAAGGTACCGTACTCCTCTTAACTTATTATATAGTCCAAACTAGTAAAAATTTAAAATGTCCAGTCAAAATAACTATTCTAAACCCTAACACTAGCTGTGCTGCAATGTGTGTTTGTTAGGTTAAGTTGTAGTTTCTGATAGTAAATCTTCAATTTATTGAATAAATCTTAACTTATTAAATTGACTGAACTACAAGTGTCAATTAATGCTTCCTGTTCAAAGTTTGTTATTAATAACAACTTTAATTGTATGTAGAATGTTGACATTGTTTACATCTGTTGTGTTATTGTTGTTGTTTACCAATTCATTTCTGTTTTTGTTTACATTCCTACCATCTGCAGTGTTGTTATTTACCTCTATATTGTTAGCATGTGTAGTGCTTTCTTTCTGAAGAGAAGGGATGCTAGCTCCGAATCTGACCCCTTCTCTCCCTTCTCCTTGTTTTTTTTTTATGCTGAGAAGTAGAAGCTTTATTTTGGGTTATAGGTTTATAATAAAACCCTACTCTTCCCTGAATTGGTGTGAAATTGGTGAAACTCTTTTTGTGTAGTGACAGAGTGATAATGCGTTGGCTTACGTTTCATACTATTTTTTGTCTTGATAAGAATCCTTGGCGATATTTTCATATTTGTTATATATAAAAATGTTTTCTTATCATTAATGGTGTTTATGGGACAAGTTCAGTGTTTTGGCGATATGTAGCTTTGTTGGATATCACTGAATCCTACATTCTGTACTTGGATACACATTTTATCTAAATCTTCATAACTTACAGGATTACCCATAAATAATAATTTTGCTCGCGTTTGAGGATTGATTCCCAACTTTATGATTTCTACTACTTCCTCTTCGGCGTATCGGGTATTCAAAACTGAACTATGGACCTTTATTTCATTTATGTAAACTTCTAATGGTTCCCGGGGCTTCTGAGGTCGGTTGACCATTTCTTTCTTCATATTTTCCCTTAATCATATTGGAATGGAATGTTTCAAGATTATTAGATGGGTTTCACTTACAGTGGCCTTTTCCTCTTTACATTTTAAAATTTTGCTGTACAATGGACTATTACAACAACCCAATTTAAGCTCCACGATTTCATTATCTTTTAATTTGCTTTCGTTCTTCAAAGCCAACATATTCTTTAGGAAATTAATTAACAGAGGGGCATTGAGTCCGTCTGTTATCGTAAACTTGTTTAGATAACGCTCTAACACGTTAGGAAGTCGACCATAACTTAGACGCCTCCCTAGGAGCAACAATATCGTAAATTCCAGCTGGCTGAGCATACAAGCTTGCACGAGCTGGTTCCAGCATTGTTATATCTACAGCTGGTTTGTGAACGCGGCTTATCAAGCTTTGTTCAAACTCGTCTTCTACTCCTCATTAAGAGTTATTTTTTTCTCATTACTGTCCTTTTCTTTCAAAATTTATATTCTTTTAAATTTCCTTCAAGGAATCTAACTTTTCCAGAAGGGTCTCTATTTTTAATACCCCCGACTCTGTCCTCTCAAATAGTACCTTAAAGATTTTTATTTTAGTTTCATAATGGCCTAGCTTTACTTCGGTGCGAATGAGGTCACTGACACTTTTACTTTCGACTACAGACTCTACTTTCTCTTTCAAATTTTCTAAATTAAATTTTATAATTTTAAATTACTCTCCTATATTAATTCGGCTGGACAGGTTACTGAATTTAGGCCTAACACAAAGTTAATTAAATTCCTTAATTTCTTCCACAAGTATACCACTAATATATATCCTCTCCACATCTTGCCTCGCAGACGGGCTTCATAAATTAGTCCCTTCTTCACTAAAAAGTCTACATTGAGGGACATCCTGCTTCTTTGGATTGAGAATTAAAGAATAGCAGAGTTGTGAAATTTTATGTAACGTATTTTTTTTAAAAATCAAAAGAATAGTTACAAGTTTATTTTTGTTTATCTTTAATTTTTCAAACACAGGAGCAAATAATAAATCTTTCTTCTTTAGTAAAAATTAATTGACAATTAAATTAAAATAAAAACTCTAAATAAAAATAAAAACTTCTTCTCAAAATATTTGATCTAAAATAAAAAAATAAAAAACTTCTCAAAGATTGGAATAAAATAAAATTAATTTTTAATGTGTAAAAAATTTATAGTAAATTAATATCTTCTTTACATTCAAGATTAAATTATTTTCTATAAATCTGTGATTTTATGAATATTAATTAATTTGTATGATTTTATGATACTTTATAATATTATTATTGTGATTTTTAATGATGATTATGTATGATTCTGCCTCAGGAATCTGACAAACAACAAAATAACCATTAGTAATTTTGATTTTTAAAATATCTCTTTTTATTACTAAAATCTGACTTTTGACAACATTTACTGAAATGTCGCTGTAAAAGAACAAGAAAAACTAAGATACATTTACTAGTTTTTGGCGTGAACAGCTAAAAGGGCAGGGGACAAAACTAAAAACAAAAGTTGAACTTACATTGCTTTCAGAGAACAGTCAAGTTCATTCAAGGCGCCGCTCGACACGTAAATGTAGCGCACAATCAAACAAACACTCACACTGCGCGGAAAAGCACAACTTCTCAAAATCTTCTCATGGGAAAATTTTCGAACTCCGAACTGTAGCGGAAGAACAATTTAAAAAAGCGGCGAACTAAATTCAGCTTATGGCGGTGGTGGAAAATTTCCAAACTCCAAACTGTAGCGGAAAAACTGTTTAAAGAAGCGGCGAACTCAATTCATATAAACGCGGCGGCGAAACAGGCCGAGAAAACTGTTGGACGATCTATTTACGTGGCTCCCTTCCACACAAAATGTGCCTCAAAACAAAGGGGATGAGAACCAATCAGGAAGCTTCGGGGAGGAACAAACGTAACAACGTCTCCAAAACCTGTAAATTGCAGGAAACATGCCGATCTGACTCGACATGAAAAGATCGTGTTGTAACGCATATTGGTTTTGTATTTCTAATGGGAAAAATCCTCTTTTTTATTTGACAGGCCAAAATTTTCAATTGTTATGAAAAATTGCAACATTTAGACGGAAAATTTGTAGAACTTGGATTAATTGTCTAATATTTTCATATTTCTAAAAGTAATATAACAAAACATTGTTACAGTATCAACCTAACACAATAATTGTTTATAGTTTTTTTTATTTATTTATCACTATCAACTATATTGCAGCACAGTTGTTTGTTGAGTGTTAAAGTTAGGTTTCTTGTTGTATATAAGGTGTTAATGCCAGTAAGCCTCGATGTCAGACATGTCGGATTATCCTTCTCCACACGTTTAAGACTCTCGCCCAGGATCGGATCACTCACTTTTCAGAATGTACGATTTGTCATGATTAAGGTTAAAATTCCCTTAAGATATTTCATTATAATAACTATGGTAAGATGATATTAGATTATAGGATTCCCTACCTAATAAAGGGTATCCCCCTCTCTATTTTAAAACCTTAAATCCCTTATAAACAAAAATCAAGTTATTACAAAAATTTTAAACTACTTTATTTCGTGTACTGAAACTGAAAACAACACTTACCTTGACTACTTTTAACTACTTGACGGTCAAGGGGTTAATATAATAATACACACACCACTTTTAATTTATCTGTTGTATATTTTTTTATTTGCCACTGATTTTAATTTCAAAATGCTCGTTAAATTGAGTTTAACTTCACACAATACTCAATCTGTAATAAATCATTCATCCTTGAGGTTATAGTTAAGATAGGGTTTGTCAACTGTTTACACTGGATGATGTATTTTTTCTATGGCAAAATAAAAAAAAAAATAAATAAAAAACAACAACTCATGAATACTCAATATTACAAAGATACATCCTAAACAAAGAGTTGTATATTATTCTTTAATATACAGTAAGAGGTGTAACTGGGTAGACTGCTAGAAACAAACTGATTCGTGTACTTACATTTACTCTCCAGATTGTTTCAAGAATATTCAGGCTAGTTTCTCTTCTCCATATAACTGACCAAACTACTTCAATACACGCCTTTTGTCTTTTACTGTTATCTGTTGGGCCACTTTCTATCCTCACCCACAATCATCTTGTGATCTTGCCCATACGTTTTATGATTTCTTCCAGTTATATAACATTCTGTTTAGTTTATTTCTTTATTTGTTAACTTGTTACAGACTACAGATTTGTTTGTGTTGTTGTTATGGAATACTTAGTTCCCACTAAACACAAAACTATTATTAACAACAAATAAAATAATTATACATATTCTTCATTTTAATTATATATAATTAAATGTGTGTTATATTAAGTTTTTCACTCAAATAGCCATTGGCTAGAGTGATAAACAGCAGCAGCATGGAAATAGCCAGCATACATCCACACCTCCTATAGCAGACGTAGATTCTCCCCGGCCACCGGACATCCCCTTAGGTATACAAACCACCACTCCCACGGCATCTACCACACTGGAGAGTACTAGTTTCGTGACACCAACTTCAGAAAGTATGAACGATCAAACAGATGAATCTATGTTAAAGAGAATAGAAGCCGAAAACATCGATCTTAAGGAGCAATTAGTAAAACTAGAGGAACGATTTAGATGTGTGATGGACCACACAGTTGTAAACGATACCCGCCTTCTGCAATATACAAATGACATATTCTCTGCTAATTCACCACTTTACTCATTAACCAAAAAGAAGCCTTCAGATATGGTGGACAGCGCCACACAATGTGATATGGATTGTCATGCTTCAGACTCATCTGACGGTCAAATTATGTCAGACAATTTAGTAGCAACTATAAGTGGACTTGAAGCTGAACTGAAAAACAAGAACCAAATAATAGATTTACTGCAGTTGGATGCCGATGAGCTTCTGGAAAAATGAAAAAACAGGAAGAAGAGCTAAATTATTTACGATAAAAAATTGTACATATAGAGTATTTAAATAAATTAAAATTAGAACACCGGGCTGGCAAGAAGACTGTACATGACGACACTTTTAGATCTTCAAAAGTCTCATTTAAGTCTAAAAGTTCAAACACTCAGATTTACCAACTGCAAACACAAAATCGCTACGGGCCTTTATCTTCCAATGACACAATATGTGATTCGCCATCATCTATAATAAGTAATAGAAATCAAATTCAAGTTACAGCTCTAGTACATAGAGAACAAACAACTTCCCCTTTATTTACGACAAAAGTACAGAGAAAACAACAGGATACCAGCAAAAATAAACCAAATTTTACTGTTATTGCTGATAGTCATGGTAAAAACCTTTACCCTCATCTAAATGAACTACACGATGATTACAACATTTCTGTTATCTCGAAGCCGGGAGCAAGAATAAGACAGGTTATTCAGGATGGTCATGAGCTACTTAATAAACATACTAAGGCTGATTATGTCCTGGTGTTGGCTGGAACGAACTATTTGGGTAATCGACAACCTGGAGCATGTACAATATTCCAAGGTGTTAAAAACTTATTAACCTGGAAATCTACCACTAATGTCATAATATCTGACATTCCTTACCGTTATGACATACCCAGTCTGAACAATGACATATTTTACGCAAACCTCTTCATTAAAAAATTAATAGAAGAATACCAAGGCCCATTAAACATAAAGAATTTGCCAATAAATGAAGGATTAAAGCGGAGATACTTTACAAGACATGGCCTTCACCTCAACCGATTCGGGAAACGTTACTTAGGAGAAGAAATCACCAAACTCATTAAGCAAAATAATACAAAAAATACCACTTTATCCTGGAATTCTGATCCTTCATCTATCAGTTCACCTTTCTCTCTACCACCTCAAGAAATAAAATGTAACAACTCGAACAAGGCCCCTTCTTTAATTACAAACAAGTCACCACGGGATGTCATAGAGAGCTTCCCTAAAAGCCCGAGAAACCCAGATTCCCAAAAGGTGTTCTCCAAGAATTCATTCTGCTCACCGAATCCCAGTCCTATATCCATGCAGCGTGGTGCATCAACAATGTCTGCTGAACCACAGCAACAAGCTGATATTATGTCACCATCGGAGCTCCCCAACTGTTCCCAACTTCACGAAACAACAGAGTCAAGACATTTTTACTGTGATAATCCGAAATCAAGTTCTTTTTTAGACACACAAACTTGGCCAGTGCTACAATCAATGGAAATGTAGACTTAAGTAATTTTAGATCATCTGTGAATAATAATAAATTATTTGACTCGTGCCTTTTGCACATTAATATTAGAAGTATAGTAAACAAGATTGATGAGTTGTTAGCATACTTTAATATTTTGGAAAATAAGATTGATATCCTCTGTGTGACTGAACATTGGCTAACAAATGATAATTCTGGCGTTTTGAATCGTTTAATAGATTTTAACATAGCTTCTTTTTTTGGCCGGTCAGAAACAGTTAGAGGTGGCGTTTTTGTGGCAGTGCGCTCTCATTTACCGTTTAAGACAAGACCAGATATTGATCAATTTTCGATTGAAAAAATTATCTAATGCTCTGCAGTCGAAATCAATGACCCAAAAATCTCTCGCCCTTTGCTAGTTATTACTCTTTACCATCCACCATCTGTGGACATTGACCGCTTCTTGTCTCAGCTGGAGAAAATGCTTGATGCTATCTCCCATGAGATAATTCATAAAAATGTAGTAATCTGCGGTGATTTTAATATAGATGCTCTAAAATAAACTCCTTCAAAGCAAGACTTATTTTCTTTACTTACTTTATACGGCTTAAAATCACATATAACTAGCCCAACTCGGATCACAAACCACTCGGAGTCCGCAATAGACTACATCATCTCAAACAATAACTACAGTGAAACAATGATCATTGAGCTAGGTTTGTCGGACCATAACGCTCAAGTTCTTAGACTGACTGACCTTTTAAAACCAAAATCCAAAATAGATCATAGTATTCTTAAAAGAACATTCTCACAAACCCAAAAGCACCTCTTTAAAACCCATCACTTACATATTAATTGGAAATCCATTCTCAATAATAATGTAGATCTTGATATAAATTTTGAGGCGTTTTTACAAGTTCTCTTACCAGCTTTTCAAGAATAGTTTCCAAAAAAATTATTAAAGGTAAATAGCCACAGAGACTACAAACCTTGGCTTACAACAAGTTTAAAAACATCTTTAAATAAAAAAAGAGAAATGAGTTTCAAGGTAAAGTCTTCAAGTAATACAGCCCTCATTATGTATTACAAATCATACGTGAAACTTCTCCGAAAATTAATTCAAATTTAAAAAAAAACATGCAATGATAGAAAAATTAGACATTCTGAGAACAAATCACGGACTATGTGGAATATTGTTCGAAAGGAAACAGGCAGAGTCGGTTCCCATGCGGACCTGCCTTCAATTAGAGTGAATGGTGAATTGGTCTCAGATAAGCAGTCGATGGCCAATTGTTTCAATCAATTCTTCATTCACAATTCTTCAGCCTCTGCACCACTTCCTTCAGAAAGGAGCTCTATATGTAGACTTCAGGAGTTTTGTCCTTCTGTCAAACCCTCGATGTTTATGGCTCCCACGACTGAGCAAGAATTAAAAGATATTATTAGAACCTTGAAAAATAAAACTTCATCAGGTTGGGATGAAATCCCTCCGACTCTTTTAAAATACTGTGTCAATGAGTTATCTTATCCGCTGACCTTTCTCGTCAACCAATCTCTTCAAAGTGGTAAATTTCCTTCTAAACTAAAACTAACAGTCATAAAACCTCTCTTAAAGAAGAATGGCCCTTCTTCTCTCGATAACTATCGTCCAATTGCTCTGATCCCAACCATTTCAAAGGTCTTCGAAAAGGTTGTTCTCTCTAGATTGTCATCCCATCTTTCCCGATTTAATATCATCAATCAACACCAGTATGGAATTCAACAGGGAAAGTCAACAACTTCAGCTTTGTATGACTTCATAAATAAAATTTATAAGGCCTTGGATGAGTTGCAGGTGGCTATCGGCTTGTTCTGTGACTTATCCAAGGCTTTTGACTGTGTTCATCACAATACTTTACTGTCGAAGCTCAGTCATTATGGAGTCAGAGGAGTAGCTTTGGAGTGGTTCCAATCTTTTCTGTCTGGTCACAAACAGCGTGTCTCTTTAAATACACAAAAAGAGTGCTTTTATTCACCGTGGGAATTGATTTCCATGGGTGTTCCTCAAGGTAGCATCATTTCTCCCATTATATTTTTAATCTACATAAATGACTTGAAAATTAAATGCGAAGATTCACACATCAATATGTTTGCTGATGACGTGTCTGTCATTATCACAAACAAAAATTCTGATTCTTTAGGAACCTCTGTTAGTCGAACAGTAATTGAACTTCTCAAATGGTTTCAGGACAATGAACTTTTGCTAAATTTAACTAAGACGGCAGCTGTATTTTTCCATGAAAGTGTTTTGATACGTCCATTGATTCATGAAATACCCATCACCCCATCTTGCATCCTTAATATAAGACCAAATGCAGTATTCCTTGGAGTAAATATAGATCAAACCCTGTCATGGGGAGTTAATTTAGAAAAACTCAATAAAAAATTAAATTCTGCTACTTATGCTATTCGGGTGCTAAAGCCTTGCAGTAGTATTGAAACATTGTTAGATGTGTACAGAGGTTACTGTGAAAGCATCATACGGTACGGGATTTCCATTTGGGGCTCTTGCTCCCAACTTGAAAAAATTCTAAAAAGTCAAAAAAAAAATATTAAGAATTATATTTAATGTCCCTCAACGACACTCATGCAAAAATCTTTTCAAAAAACACAAAATTCTTACAGCTCACTCGCTATACGTACAGGAAGTCCTAGTTCTTACATTTAAAAAACGCGATGACTTGGAACGCATGGGATACAATTTTTCCTTATCAGCTAGGAATGCACTTATAGAGTAATACTCCTTAGTTAACAGAGTCCTTTAACATTTTGCTAAACATTTTTAGTGAGGAATGAGCCCTAACACGTGATGGAAGGTTATTAAATAATTTTACCGCAGATGCAGAAATTTGTTTTTCAAAAATTGTAGTACGGTATTTTGGAGTTGGTATTTTGTTGAAATTGTTCAATGTATAATTAGAATCTGTTTTATGCGCGTGAAGTTGGATATTTTGTTTAAAAAAGTATGACACTTCTAGAATGTACAGACTAGGGAAATTTAACAGGTTAGCTAAAGTAAACATGCCTCTGCAGGATTGGGATTTTTTAAAACCCAGAATAATCCTTAAGGCCCTCTTCTGCAAACGAAAGGCCCACAGTACCAGTGGATTCAGCACCCCATATTGGAAGGCTGTATACCATATGAGAATAAATACAACCATAGTAAGCCGCGAATTGTATATCTGTGTTAGCATAATAAGAGAGTCTACGAAGAACAAAAATACCACTGCTTATTTTCCTACATACCTTATCAATGTGATGGTGATACTTTAGGTTGTAGTCAATCAACAGACCCAAAAAGATAGTAAATTCAGAAGATTGTATTTCAGAATCACCTATAAATATATGAGAATTTACTTTATTGTCTTTATTTTTGCGTCGTTTTAGGTGAAAGCCAATAAATTTTGTTTTGGCACTGTTAACAAAGAGACAATTATCACCCAACCATTGCAAAAGGGCACTGCATTGAATAAATGTTTCGACTTCAAGATGATCTAGGTTTTTATGGGAAAGATTGAATGATGTGTCATCAGCAAATAGACAAATATTTCCACCTCCTATACTATAGGATATGTAATTTATATATGATGGTTACCAGATAAACCCTATAGTAGTGTATGAGGAATCTTCCAGCCTAGCTGTACGAGCCACTCAAGTGATTACCATATAAACCCAATAGAAGTGTATAAGATGTCTTTAACCTAGCTTTATGAACCCCTCAAGTGATTACCAGTTAAACCCGACGGGGAGTAAAATTTGTCATCCAGTCTGGCCCTACGACCCCTCATATGATTACTAAATGAATCAGACAGGAGTGTATGAGGTGTCTTCAGGCTAAGCTGAACGAGCCCCTCAAAATAAAACCAAATAAACCCGATAGGACTGTATCTTCCAGCCTAACTGTACGAGTCTCTCAAGCGATACCAGATAAATCCGACAAGAGTGTATGAGGTGTCCTCCAGCCAAGCTGTACGAGCCCCTAAAGCGATTACCAGATAAACCCAATAAGAGTTTAAGAGGTCTCTTCCACCTTAGCTGTACAAGTCTCTCAAGTGATTACTAGATAAACCCGATATGTGTGTCTGAGGTTTCTTCCAGCCTAGCTGTACGAGCCGCTCAAGTGAATACTAGATAACCCAGACAGGAGTGTATTACGTTTCTTCCAGACAAGCTGTACAAATCTCTATAGTGATCATCAAAACATCCCTAAAGGAGAGTATGATGTATCTTTCAGACTAGCTGTACGAATCTCTCAAGCGAAATACTAAATAAATCAGATAGGAGAGTATCATTTGTATTCCAGCATAACTGTATTAGCTTCTCAAGTCATCAAAAAATAACGCAATAATAATTTTTAAGAGGTCTTCTATCCTCGCTGTACGAACCTCTCAAGTGATTACCAGATAAACCCGACGGAAGTGTAATAGGTATGTGTCTTCAAGTCTAGCTCTACGAGCCCCTCAAGTTATGTATAGATAAATCCGATTAGAGTGTATAAGGTGTCTTCCAGCCTACCTGTACGAACTTCTCAAGTGATTACCAGATAAACCCAACGGGAGTGCAATAGGTGTCTTCAAGTCTAGCTCTACGAGCCCCTCAAGTGATTAAACCCGATTAGTCTCAAGTCTAGATAAACCCGATTAGAGTGTATAAGATGTCTTCCAGCCTAGCTGTACGAACCCCTCAAGTAATTACCAGAACCCAATAGGAGTGTCTTAAGTGTCTTCCAGTCTAGCTGTACGAGACTCTCTAATGATGACCAGACAAACCCAATACGAGTCTATGAGGTGTCTTCAAGCCTAGCTGTACGAGCTACTCAAGTGATTACAAGATAAACCAGATAGGGGTGTATGAGGTGTCTTTCAGCCTAGTTGTACGAGCCCCTCAATTGATTACAAGATAAAACGGATAGAAGTGTATGAGATGTCTATCAGACTACCTGTACGCGCCACTCAAGTGATTACATGATAAACCAGACAAGAGTGTATGAGGTGTCTTCCAGCTTAGCTGTACGATTCTCTCACCTGATTCCCAGATAAACCCAATGGGAGTGTAAAAGGTGTCTTCCAGTCTAGCTCTACAAGCTTTTAAAGTGATTACCAGTTAATCCCAATACAAGTGTCCGAGGTTTCTTCCAGCCTAGCTGAACAAGTCTCTCAAGAGATTACAAGATAAACCCGATAGGAGTCTTAAGTGTCTTCCAGCCTAGCGTACGAGCCACTCTAGTGATTACCATATAAAACCGATATGAGTGTATGAGGTGTCTATCAGCCTAGCTGTACGATCCACACAAACGATTACCAGATAAACCCGATTAGGGTGTATAAGATGTATTTCAGCCTATATTTACGTGCCACTAAAGTTAATATCAATAAATAAATAAAAATGCATTTATTGTGCAAGCGTATTTCAGTTTGAACAACTGTTTTCCAAATCAACTATTGTCAATCTTAAATTAAAATTAATAATAGAATTAATAACAATAGTTACACAGCACCAAAAACACTTTACTTATCTAAACAGCTCCTTCCTTTTTCATTTTAAAATTAGCAACAGAAGCTATGTTTTTAACATGCTAAGATCTGACTCAGGGAAGAGGCGTTCACCAGTATGAGACGAGAGGCAGGTACAACTTTAGAATCCAACATCACAGACTAACGGTAACCGATCATCTACCCCAGGTGTTTGGCGTTGGGCTAATTAACAAGCTTCCCGAAAGCATTAAAAATATTAACTCTCCGAATATATTTAAAACTCGTTTGAAACGATTTTTGTTGTCAAAATCATTTTATTCAGTTGATGAGTTTATGACTGGCCGCTGGGCAAATTAAAAATTAATTGTAATAAAGTTCAAAACTGAGATTGTGGACTGTATCTGAGTGACTAATCACCATTAGACTAAGAATGTATGTAATATCTTTGTATGTTTGATTGCGACCTTGATGTGAATGAATGTTTTATTTGTCTATATGTTTTATTTGTCTATATTTATATATTTATTTACCACCTGACGATTGTGATACATTTATGTTAAATGTTTGTTTACAATAAAAGAATTATTATTATTATTATTATTATTATTATTATGCGGAGGAAGGTAATTAAATAACTTGGGGCCAAAGTATGAAAACCCCTTCCTCCCTACTTCAAGCCTCACTTGAGGAAAGTGAAGCTATCCATCCTGGCGGGTGCTACGTTGAGAGACCTCCCCACGAAACATGAGCTTATCGCTTAGGTACTGTGGCTCTTTTAGAATAAAAGCTTTTTGGACCATGCAACATGTCAAAATTCTACACACCACTTCCATAGGGAGCATGTTGACAACATCTCGAAAGGGAGAAACATGATCGGAAAAATGAAGAATGAAAATGTACCGGGTGGCTAAATTTTGAATTTTTTGGATTCTATCAATGTCCCCTCTCGAGATGCTGTTCCCGTAGGCCGGATAGCAGTAATAGAATAATGAAAATACAAGTGACTGCATGAGCTGAAGCTTGGCAAACCCCAGCAACAGTGTTCTAAACCTGTACAGACCCCTCAGTCTGCCAAGCGCACGAGTAGTGTATTGGTAGCGGTAATAGATCGAGTTTCTGTAGTATCACTGAAAATGAAGGTGCTACCCGCAATACACATTTTAATTAATTATATATTTAAAAAGAAAGCGCTACCTTCAATACACGTTTTTAATTAATTATTTATACAAAAATGAAGGGCAATTCTTTTTATTTTATCTGTTTATAATTTGTAATACTAACAGTGTATTAATATCTAATCACAGTTAATTTCAACCGGCTATCATTGGGTATCCTTAAGTCCCTACTTAACAATCTAGGCAACCCGCAATACACGTTTTATTTAAAAATCAAGGGACAGCTATTATTTATATTAATTATATACTATTTTTTTATTTTTATTTAATACACTGTTAACTTAAGGGTCCTTCTACCCCCCCTCCCATCTACTTCCGGTTAACTTCGTATTGATACGTACGTATCAAACACACCCGGCATCCTCAAGTCAAGCGTACTTAACAAACTTCCATTTAACTTCGTACGCTCTTACCCTAGAGCCCTCATGCCTACCCATCTTTGGACTATCCAACCTAAATTACTTTAACTGTACTTACAAAGTCTACTCGGTTAATTTCAACCGACTATCATTGGGTATCCTCAAGTCCCTACTTAACACTCTTACGCTAGGCAACCCGCAGTACACGTTTTATTCAAAAATTAAGGATCAGCTATTATTTATATTAATTATTTACAATTTTTTTTATTTTTATTTAATACACTGTTAACTTTTTAGTCCTTAAACTACCATCGACTTCCACATAATTTCGTATGGATACCTTCGTATCAAACACACCCGACATCCTCTAAACTTAATACGCTAGTTTAACTTAACTTCGTACGCTCTTACCCTAGAGCCCTCATGCCTACCCATCTTCGGACTGTCCAACCTAAATTACTTTAACTGTACTTACGAGGTCTACTGGTGGCCGGGCTTTATCGCTGTTATCACATCCGCTTCCGTTATTGGTCACAAGCTTCACATCTTAGTATAATATGTTTTCTTTCATTAACTATCATCATGTACTATAACAATTTCCTATTTTCCTACCTTTGCGTGCGTGTACATGTTACCTAGGTTACATTACTTACTTTCAGTCACTTTCATTATCAATTCTGTGGACTCCCCCCTTACCTCATTTCCCATCCACGTTCCTATCCAGAACCCACCCGCCCTCCCATACACGTACAGTGGTATTGATCCACCCACCCACCCATACACGCACAGTGGTATTGACCCACCCACCCACCCATACACATACAGTGGTACTGATCAGTCACATAGTAAATACACACTAGCACACCTAGCCTCACTTCCTATACTCAAAAATTCCTTCCTTTGTACTATAGCGACACTCAAGGCCTAATTCACTACCATTTCACAAACTGTACCTCACTGCCTCTGCTCGGTGCACTGATAGTCCAATAGTTCTCGCGCACTTTTCTTATCGAAACCACTTCCATTACCACAAGCATTGTTTTACATCCCGTATGTTGTCTTTTATTTGCATAATGTCTTTTAAATCACAAGAGTTGTATAATATTGAACACTTAATTAACATTGTATATGATTCCTTCTGTACTTCATTAAAACAGTACTACACGGGATGACGTAATCGGAGTTTCAAGTCTGTACAAGTGCATGACTCATACAGCGGCTGCGAAACTCCGGTATAGGGCACCAGGCGCCAGACTGGTTTTCATGTTTGGACAGGCGCGTGATCTAAATGCTACGCTCTGATTGGTTGTCCCTTCCCCCTCCCCCCTCCCAACCCCACTCCATCCCTACTTAACCAACCAACACACTCAATCTGTCTCACTTCTGCTCTTGCGCTCGTACTGATTAGACGTGTGTTCACTTTGCTCCTACAATTGATATCAGTAATAATACTCGATATTAAATACAAATATTATCATCATAAATACTTTAACTTTATTCTTGTAATTTATATTTTGGACGCCATTCTCTGTACGGTATTTCGAAAGTGATATACCAAGAAAAAGTTCCGTATACAATATCAATATATTGTGCTCTTTCTTTTTGAGCTTTTAATTCGATTTTAATTACTATTAATATCATTTAATTTTGTTTAATTACCAAATATGGAATCCTTTTCCATAAACCACAACCTTGTCACAATTTCCCGTCGGTTTGATACCACAAGAACCGACCTCTTTACCGTTCTAACTGAACATAAAAATAAAATTATTTCCGAAATAAATAACCACGTAAACAAGATCGGTGGAGTTAAATGGTATATTGCGGTCCAAATTAAATTCACCAAAACAATAAACAACGAAGAAATTTCCACTTCGCCTTTCTTTCACGGAAAAACTCGACCTCTCCTACCTTCCAATTATCTAGATATTCAGTATTCCGAGGCTACAGAAAAAAATTTAGAAAACGTGGGTAGGTGGGTTAGTCAAGGTAGCGGGTGAGTAATTGAAAATGTTTTACGACTTGATTTGTTTATTGTAAAATTCCAACCTTTGTACGCTTCTTCTTACATACCCACCCCGAAAAAAAATTCCCACCCTTCTAAGGGAATTGTAAATGTTAAAAATGACGATCAAAAATGTTTCCTGTACTCTGTACTTGCCTATTTGTATCCCGATAAACATAGGCGAGTAATTTATTATGAAATCTTAGAATCTAAATTAAACATGTCTGGTATTAGCTATCCTGTCAAAATTACCGATTTAGATAAATTTGAAAAATTAAATCCCACTTTCTCAGTCAACGTCTTTGCATTTGAAAAAAACGAAGTTTACCCCCTAAGAATAACAAAAGAAAAATTTAGAGTTCACCACGTAAACTTACTACTACTGAATACTGACACGACTACTCACTACTGTTTGATCACTAACATGTCCAGACTTTTAGCTCACTTGACTAAGTACGATGGTGCTATGTTCTACTGCGACTACTGCCTACACAGATTTCGGAATAATGACTTACTTACTAACCACTTACCTTTGTGTTCACCACACGGTGCATAAAAGACCAGACTACCGACGAAAAACTAATGTACTTTAAAAACTATACTCTTACACACAAAGTTCCATTTACTATCTACTGCGATTTTGAGTCCTTTGTTGTATCTATTTCTACTATAATTAACGACCCTACTACTTCACACACTACCAACACTGCCCATCACGTACCTTCTGGATTTTGTTATGTAATTATCGACAGTGACGGTAAACCTATAAAGCAACCTAAAGTCTATAGCGGCCCCGATGTTGTAGATAATTTTCTAAAAAGTTTGATTGAGGAGTCTAAAGAGCTCTTACCAATTATTCATAAAACATTCCTATTAATATGTCTCCACAAGACAAAATTATTTTACAAAATGCTTCCACTTGTCACCTTTGTCAAAAACCTTTAGATGGAGACAAAGTGGCTAACCATAACCACCTAACAGAAGAGTTCTTGGGAGCAGCCCACAATTCTTGCAATCTAAATTATAAAGTTCCCAATCATATTCCGGTGTTTTTCCATAACCTCAGAGGTTATCACTTTCACCATTTGATACAGGGATTCGGCAAATTCAAAAAAGAAAAACTGTCATGTATCGCTACAACTAGTGAGCGGTACATTTCAGTCACCCTTGAATCTTTACGATTTTTGGACTCGCTCCAATTCCTTAACGCTTCTTTGGACACACTCGTGTCCAACTTATTTACTGACGGGGCATCAAAATTCAAAACTTTAGGTCAGTGTATGACTAATACTGACTTACTTCTACGCAAAGGTGTCTTTCCCTATACTTACATGACTGATCAATCAAAATTTAACGATACTGAACTTCCTCCCAAGGAGGCGTTCTACAACGACTTGACTCAAACACATATATCTGATGACGACTACACACATGCCAAAACTGTATGGACTACTTTTGACATGACTACTATGAAAGAGTACAATGACCTTTACTTACTAACTGACGTATTGTTACTTGTAGACGTTTTTGAAAACTTTAGGACGACCAGTATGACTTACTATGGTATTGACCCATGTAACGTCTACTCTGCCCCCAGACTTGCATGGAATTCCATGCTAAAAATGACAGACGTAAAACTTGAATTACTTACTGACATTGACCAGCACCTATTTGTTGAGTCTGGGATTCGGTCGGTGTCTCCATGATACCCAATCGGTACGCCCAGGCTAACAACCCTTACTTACCCGACTTTGACTCATCAAAACCCACTAATTACCTACTTTACCTAGACTGTAACAATTTATATGGGACCAGTATGTCTGATAGACTCCCAGAGTCTGACTTTAAGTGGATCGACCCTCAAGACATTGACTTTACAAAAGTACCCGATGACTCCGACACTGGGTACATTTTAGAAGTGGACTTGCACTACCCTGACCAATTACACGACTTACATTCTGACTTTCCACTATCCCCGAACGAAAAGTAGTGACAGACGATATGCTCCCCCCCTACTCCAAAAACCTACTTGACAAACTGAACTATAAACCCTCCAAGACAGAAAAATTACTAACTACTCTCTGTGACAAAACAAAATACGTTGTACAGTATAGGACTCTAAATCTTTACTTACAGCTTGGACTTGTACTAAACAAAATTCAAAGAGTTCTTAGTTTTAAACAGTCTGCCTGGTTAGCCCCATTTATTAACTTTAATACTGAAAAAAGAAAAGAAGCTAAAAATAATTTTGAAAAAGACTTTTTTAAACTAATGAACAACGCTAGTATGGAAAGAGTTTGGAAAATGTAAGATCTCGTATTGATTTTAAACTTTGTAAATAATGAGAAACAATTGGTTAAATGGACAGCTAGTCCCAGACTTAAAACATTTTTTGCATACAATAAAGACATTGCGGGGTTGGCCTTGAAAAAACAAACAATCTTTTTAAACAGACCCATTTATGTTGGGTTCACTGTCTTTGAAATATCAAAAATAATAATGTACAATTTTCATTACAACTGGGCAGTTGCAAAGTACGGGAAAAATGGTAAGCTTTGTATGACTGACACAGACTCACTATTTTACAATGTATATACTCCAGACGTTTACGCAGACACGAAAAACGAACTACACCTTTTTGATACTTCAGACCCCACTACCCACCCATATCATAGTAATGTAAACAAAAAAGTGTTAGGAAAATTTAAAGACGAACTAAATTCAAAAAACCTGCTATGGAAATAATTGGCTTAAGAGAAGAATGTTACTCCGTTTTAAATTATGATCTAAAAGAAAAGAAGGTAGCCAAAGGCGTCCCCCGAGTCACAATAAAAAAACAATTAAAACACCAAATGAACAAAGAATGTCTTTTTAAACATTTGACAAAAACTACATCCGATTTAAACATCCATAGTGAAAAACATAACATTTACACACAACACATTTCCAAATTATCACTTTCCCCCTTTGACGACAAACATTACATCTTGAAAAATGGAATTGACACACTAGCATACGGACATCACATTATTAGTAAAAAACGAGCTTTAGAACATGACTATGATTACCTAACTAAAAAACCAAAACTAGAATAAAATAAAAACTTACCATAAATACAAACACCACATTATATTAAACTACATAAAAAAATAATTTACTACTACGTAAATGAATACACTAATAAAAAATAAGAATAAACTAAGCTCCAAATTTAACGAACAATGAAAGTCGTCGCGTATGTCGTCCTCCTCAATCTCTAAACGCTCCATGAATTAATGACTGCCACTCCCTTCCCACACCAATCCTTTTTTTGGTCAGGGTAGTGCAAGTCCACTTCTAAAATGTACCCAGTGTCAGAGTCGTCGGGTACTTTTGTACAGTCAATGTCTTGAGCGTCGATCCACTTAAAGTCAGACTCTGGGAGTCTATCAGACATACTGGTCCCATATAAATTGTTACAGTCTAGGTAAAGTAGGTAATTAGTGGGTTTTGATGAGTCAAAGTCGGGTAAGTAAGGGTTGTTAGCCTGGGCGTACCGATTGGGTATCATGGAGACACCGACCGAATCCCAGACTCAACAAATAGGTGCTGGTCAATGTCAGTAAGTAATTCAAGTTTTACGTCTGTCATTTTTAGCATGGAATTCCATGCAAGTCTGGGGGCAGAGTAGACGTTACATGGGTCAATACCATAGTAAGTCATACTGGTCGTCCTAAAGTTTTCAAAAACGTCTACAAGCAACAATACGTCAGTTAGTAAGTAAAGGTCATTGTACTCTTTCATAGTAGTCATGTCAAAAGTAGTCCATACAGTTTGGGCATGTGTGTAGTCGTCATCAGATATATGTGTTTGAGTCAAGTCGTTGTAGAACGCCTCCTTGGGAGGAAGTTCAGTATCGTTAAATTTTGATTGATCAGTCATGTAAGTATAGGGAAAGACACCTTTGCGTAGAAGTAAGTCAGTATTAGTCATACACTGACCTAAAATTTTGAATTTTGATGCCCCGTCAGTAACTAAGTTGGACACGAGTGTGTCCAAAGAAGCTTTAAGGAATTGGAGCGAGTCCAAAAATCGTAAAGATTCAAGGGTGACTGAAATGTACCGCTCAATAGTTGTAGCGATACATGGCAGTTTTTATTTTTTGAATTTGCCGAATCCCTGTATCAAATGGTGGCAGTGATAACCTCTGAGGTTATGGAAAAACACCGGAATATGATTGAGAACTTTATAATTTAGATAGCAAGAATTGTGGGCTGCTCCCAAGAACTCTCCTGTTAGGTGGTTATGGTTAGCCACTTTTTCTCCATCTAAAAGTTTTTGACAAAGGTGACAAGTGGAAGCATTTTGTAAAATAATTTTGTCTTGTGGAGACATATTAATAGGAATGTTTTATGAATAATTGGTAAGAGCTCTTTAGACTCCTCAATCAAACTTTTTAGAAAATTATCTACAACATCGGGGCCGCTATAGACTTTAGGTTGCTTTATAGGTTTACCGTCACTGTCGATAATTACATAACAAAATCCAGAAGGTACGTGATGGGCAGTGTTGGTAGTGTGTGAAGTAGTAGGGTCGTTAATTGTAGTAGAAATAGATACAACAAAGGACTCAAAATCGCAGTAGATAGTAAATGGGACTTTGTGAGTAAGAGTATAGTTTTTAAAGTACATTAGTTTTTCGTCGGTAGTCTGGTCTTTTATGCACCGTGTGGTGAACACAAAGGTAAGTGGTTAGTAAGTAAGTCATTATTCCGAAATCTGTGTAGGCAGTAGTCGCAGTAGAACATAGCACCATCGTACTTAGTCAAGTGAGCTAAAAGTCTGGACATGTTAGTGATCAAACAGTAGTGAGTAGTCGTGTCAGTATTCAGTAGTAGTAAGTTTACGTGGTGAACTCTAAATTTTTCTTTTGTTATTCTTAGGGGGTAAACTTCGTTTTTTTCAAATGCAAAGACGTTGACTGAGAAAGTGGGATTTAATTTTTCAAATTTATCTAAATCGGTAATTTTGACAGGATAGCTAATACCAGACATGTTTAATTTAGATTCTAAGATTTCATAATAAATTACTCGCCTATGTTTATCGGGATACAAATAGGCAAGTACAGAGTACAGGAAACATTTTTGATCGTCATTTTTAACATTTACAATTCCCTTAGAAGGGTGGGAATTTTTTTTCGGGGTGGGTATGTAAGAAGAAGCGTACAAAGGTTGGAATTTTACAATAAACAAATCAAGTCGTAAAACATTTTCAATTACTCACCCGCTACCTTGACTAACCCACCTACCCACGTTTTCTAAATTTTTTTCTGTAGCCTCGGAATACTGAATATCTAGATAATTGGAAGGTAGGAGAGGTCGAGTTTTTCCGTGAAAGAAAGGCGAAGTGGAAATTTCTTCGTTGTTTATTGTTTTGGTGAATTTAATTTGGACCGCAATATACCATTTAATGAGGGAGACAAAGGTAGTTGGACATTTGCCATCATTACGTGAAAATTAACAATCACGACGTTTCGATTTGGTAAAACCCAAACTTTTTCAAGTGCTAAAAACTAAATTACATCTACACAAACATGTTATAAAAACTACGTTCTTAAACTAATAAACTTATCTACTTTAATAATTATCTACACTTTAACCTAGATCCTAGAATGAGGTACAACAAAATGAACTTCTACTAAATATAAAAAAATATTAACAGGGTTAAATTAATATAACCAATTAGGCGCTGTCAAGGTCACGATATCAACGAAAAATGTCAAAACACAATTAATCAGACTGAAATAAGATTATATACCATTTAACTCCCCCGAGCCTGTTTAGGTGGTTATTTATTTCGGAAATAATTTTATTTTTATGTTCAGTTAGAACGGTAAGGAGGTCGGTTCCTGTGGTATCAAACCGACGGGAAATTGTGACCAGGTTGTGGTTTATGGAAAAGGATTCCATATTTGGTAATTAAACAAAATTAAATGATATTAATAGTAATTAAAATCGAATTAAAAGCTCAAAAAGAAAGATACAATATATTGTATACGGAACTTACTCTTGGTGTATCACTTTCAAAATACCGTACAAAGAACGGCGTCCAAAATATAAATTACAAGAATAAAATTAAAGTATTTATGATGATAATATTTGTATTTAATATCGAGTATTATTACTGATATCGATTGTAGGAGCAAAGTGAACACACGTCTGATCAGTACGAGCTTAAAAAACTTGTTAACATCATCTGATTTAAAATTATCTGGGACATTATTATTTTTTCTGCCAACAATATCACACATTTTTAAGCAGGACCAAAATTCCTTCGGAGACTCAGCTGAGCCCATCTTCTCAGTGAAATAGGCCTTCTTAGCATTTCTTATAATGGCATTTATTCTATTTCTGACTACTTTATAATTTTGCCATACATTGTTGTCTTTATTCTTCAAAAACTTATTTTTCAATCTATTCTTAGCCTTTGTTAGTTGGACAATCTCCTGGCTCCTCCAAGAGGCCTTTTTCTTAGTAATTCTTTTACATACAATAGGTGCCTGCTCATCATAGACACTTCTAATATTTGATGAAATCCAGTTTTCAATTTCATTTACATCATCTAGTATTGTAACCTCTTCCCATTTTATTTCTGACATTCGTATGATAGCTTGCATTATATTAAATTTAGAGAAATATCTATAAGATATAAGTTTCGGATTATTTTTGTTCTTTTTACAAACAATATCGCAATACACTAGTTTATGATCTGTTATCTTTAGTCCTCTATGATCTGTTATACTGGGGACATCTATGACGCCGGTCCTCTCGACCTCGGCCGACTTGTCCACTATTATGTGGTCTAGCAAAGTAGTCGAGGTAGCTGTCTCTCGGGTTGGCTCACTTATTATTTGTGTAGTGCTATATTCTTTCAAGAGTCGGCGTAAATATCTTGCATCATGTTCTACGATTGACATAAGATTAATGTTCATGTCCCCCAAGTATACAACTGAATTAACTTGTATTGCTAGGTCAACAAACAAGGCATCTAAACGTGTGTACCCAATGTAGGCTGGCCTGTATACCACACACAAGCCAAGTCTAACTCCCTTTAACCTCAAAACAACACAGACATGTTCAATACCAGGGTCCACATCATCAGAGAGACAAAACTGCTCAAAAGATATACCATCTTTCAGATACAGAGCAATACCTCCCCCTGTTTCATTTGATGTTCCCAAAGACTGACGGTCTTTTCGTACCATGGTGTACCCTGGTATCATGTAATTATCTGAGGGAGTGCCAGGACGAAGCCAGGTCTCTGTCACTCCAAATACGTCGAACTCAAAATCGTCCACCAGTGAACACATCTCGTCAAAACCTGTGTTCAAAGATCTCATGTTCAGGTGAGCGATTCGGAGCTCGCGCAGGTTACCCCCCCTCCTAGCTAGTTTCCCGTGGCCTGAGTGGTGCCCCTGCTCGAACGGCGACCAGAGTTAGCAACCACCCCAGCCTCAGGTTGCCAGCCAAGAGTGGGGGCCAGCGCAGCCGACCAAACCCCTCTCCGGTCACAAGAAGGAGAGACTGGTACTGCATCCGGAGATTGCAGAGCCGCAGATATGGTATCCACAAACAGTGAACCCAAGCGAGCGACACCCCTCCGGTTGAAGTGTATCCCGTCACGGGTGAGGTCCCTCCTGCCAACACAACAGTTTGCTTCTGAAAATGTCACATTAAAATTTATAAACATTATTTCTAATTGTGAATTAAAATGGCTTAAGGCTCTATTACCAATATCACGCCGAATTAGCACACTGTCAAGGATTATTTTTGAATTTGGAAAATTAGTTTTGGCAGTGTAAAGTAGGTCTGCCATGGAGTGAAGGGCATCTCGTTTACCATGTCCCCCATTGTAACCAGGGCCTCCATTAATGTATACGCTTTCCTTAAATTATTACAACCTACATGTGTTTATATATATATATATATATATATATATATATATATATATATATATATATATATATATATATATATATATCACAGAGAGATTTACTCCTACATATTGTAAAAGTCTATTTTTAATGTTTAATATTTTCCCTCCTGGGCAGCACTCGAGAATTGCACCACGGTACACGCACCTTTTACTCGAGTACCTAAGATGCGAGTCACCGATCAGAAGGACATCTCTAAAGTTCTGAGGGCAAGAGGTGGACCTGAGTCCAGGATCAAGGGCCGCAGGTGTAAGTTGAGGTTGGCTGGCGGAGGGCTTCCTGCTGAGGATGAAACGCTACTGGTCTCAGTCAGTTCTGTCAGCAGGTCGTCGGGTGTTGAGTTGCGCCTCTGCTTCAATCTGGTCTCCATGCGTCTCACTTCAGCTCGAAGGCATTTTACATCTTCTTCTAGCACCTCTATAGTTGTTAGAAGACCAACGCGCTCAGCTCTCAGTATTTCAATTTTTTCCTGGCTTTAAGCCACCAGCCTGGCGGTGTTTAGGTCATTGCCTGTTATGTACGCAAGTTGTCTTCCCTCCACTGAGCTAGCTGTGAATTGAAATTATTGATTTTGGCTTCGTACTGGTTTTCAATCTTGCAGCATTCAATAGTTTTCACCTTGAAGCTTTTATCGAGGTCAACGCAGTGGTGCTCAGTTGATGCCAAGTTCTCGTTCAAAGAGGTCACCTCTTCCCTCAAATCGCTATTCTCTCTACAGAGGTCGTTCAGCTTGCTCAATATAGAGGAGACGTGGGGAACAAGCTAAACAATCGCATCTTCACCAAAAGTGGCACGAACAGCTCTCAGTTCACTGTAGAGTTTTGCTGCCAAGTCAATAACACTTTGGTCAATAAAACATAACCCGTCTGAAATATTTAAAAGCTCACTAGATCTAGTGAGAGGCATTTTAGTCAAACAATAAAAACACTAAAACTAATTATATCTAAACCTAATTAAATCTAACCTTAATACTATATGATTCAAAAATAAATCAATAGTTACGCAGTTGAAATAAATATAAACACAATTACATAAATAAATTGGATAGACAATACAATTAAATAAATAAACAAGCTAATAACAAGAATCAATAGTGCTAAAATAATTTACAAAACAAAACAACCATTTAAATGAAAGATGCTTAACAATATTATTATAAACAGGAGCCACAAAGGCAGTGTCCACGGGATGGGTTGTAGAGCCAACTTGTTTCAATCAACATGTACATGCGATCTGTTGGAGAATTACAAAACTAAGTCCAGTGGAGTCCAAAAAGAAATGCACAACAGCATGCAGACCAAAAAGTACTGTTACCAGGTGGTAGTCGAACTCTTTCCCCACTGCAGCGTCTAGGCGAGTCCGGCACTGTATCCACTGGGCCACGGCGCTCAGGCGATAAGTACGTGGCTACTATTTCAGGTGCTTCGTAACTCCAAAGTTATTAAGTAAACAGCGTTTCCTGCATAACACTTCTCAGAACATTTTTTAGGTTAGAGTTATTACATACAGGTTTAACGTAGTAAGAGTTAGTGAGCGGTTAGGCTTAATCATACATTATATCCCACAAGATGAGGGCAGCCCACAAAACGCAAACTTACGTGAACAACTTTCGTGGAGTCAACACATAGCAGCCACCTTGGCGTCCCCCCATCATGGCGTCCCCCCAAGATAGGATTTAATATCAGTTAAACCCGATAGGATTGTAAGAATGTCGTCCAGCCTAGCTGTACAATTCTCTCAAGTAATTACCAGTTAAACATGATAGGAGTATCAAAGGTTTCTTCCAACCTATCTGTACGAACTACTAAAAATAATCCCAAATAAATCCAATGGGAGTGTAGCAGGTGTCTTCCAGCCTAGCTGTACAAAGCACTCAAGTGATTCCCAGATAAACCCAACGGTAGTGCAAAATGTGTCTTCCAGTCTAGCTCTACGAGCCCCTCAAGTAATTACCAGATAAATCCATAAGATTGTTTAAATTGTTTTCTAGCCTAGCCGTACGAGCCACTCTAGTGATTACCAGATAACCCCTAAAGGACTATATGATTTGTCCTCCTGCCTAGCTGTACGAGCCACTCAAGTGATTACCAGAAAAAACAAGATAAATATGTATTAGGAGTCCTTCAGCCTAGTGGTACGAGCCACTCAAGTGATTACCAGAAAAACGAGATAAGAGTGTATTAGGAGTCTTCCAGCCTGACTGTACGTGCCACAAAAGTGATTACCAGATATACCCGATAGAAGTATACGAAGTGACTTCCACCCTTGCCGTAAGAATCCCTCAAATGATTACCAGATAAACCCGTATTGAGTGTATAAGGTGTATTCTAGACAAGTACAAGAAACATAATTGATTACTATATAAACCCGATAGTAGGGAATGTGGTGTTTTCCAGCCTAGCTTTACGAGACCATCAAATAATTACCAGATAAAAGGAATGTATGAGGTGTCTATCAGCCTAGCTGTACGAGTCTCTCAAGCGATTACCAGATAAACCTGACGGGAGTGTGAAAGGTGTCTTCCAGTCTACTTGTACGAGCCATTCAAATGATCACCAGATAAACGCAATATGAGTGTATTCCAGCCTAGATGTATGAGCCCCTCATGTGATTCCTAGATAACCCCGATAGGACTATTTGAGGTGTTTCTAATCTAGCTGTACGAACTACTAAAATGATTACCAGATAAACCCGACTAGGTTGCATAAGGTGTCTTCCAGCCTAACTGTACGCACACCTCAAGTGATTAAGATAAACCCGATGGGAGTGTAAAAGGTGTCTTCCAGTCTACTTGTACGAGCCATTCAAATGATCACCAGATAAACGCAATATGAGTGTATTCCAGCCTAGGTGTATGAGCCTAGGTGTTTTGTTCTTAAGGAATTGTTGTGTATCTATTATTATCTAGATACACTTGATAGCAGTGCATGAAATGTCTTCCAGCCTAGCTATACGAGCGACGTAAGCAAGTAACATATAAATCCGATTAGAGTGTAAAAGGTGTTCTCCATTCTAGTTCACTGAGCCCATCAAGTGATTACCAGATAAGTCTGATAGGAGTGTTTAAAGTGTCTTCTAGCCTAGCTGTACGAGCCCCTCTAGTTATTTCCAGTTAAACCCAAAAGCAGAGTATGAGGTTTCTTCCAGCCTACCTGTACGAGCATATCAAGCGATTACCAGATAACCCATATAGATTGTATAAGGTGTCTTCTAGCCTACAGTAGCTGTACGAGCCCCTCAATTGATTACCATATAAATCCGATATAAGTGTCTGAGGTTTCTTCCAGCCTAGCTGTACAAGTCTCTCAAGTGATAACCAGATAAACCCGATTAGAGTGTAAAATGTGTTTTCTAGTCTAGTTCAATGAGCCCATCAAGTGATTACCATATAAATCCGATATAAGTGTCTGAGGTTTCTTCCAGCATAGTTGTACAAGTATCTCAAGTGATTACCAGATAAACCCGATTAGAGTGTAAAAGGTGTTTATATGACATGCACATCATGGCTAGAAAAAAGGATAACAGAGAATATGTATGTGCTGTGTGTGTAAGAGTGGTACTTGAGAACGATGAGGGCATAGGCTGTGATGGTGGGTGTGACTGTTGGTTCCACCGAGAATGTATGAAGATTACGAAAGCAGAGTATACAAAGTTAGCAGCAAATGATTCTTTGAAGTGGAATTGTAGCCGTGCAGATTGTAAGCCCGAAAATCCCTCTACCCTAACTGATCTGTCAAATAAAATGTCACTTATATTGGATAGAATGTCTGACTTGGCAACCAAGGATGAATTCAAGGCAGTCACAGATGGCATTTCTCAACTGAATCAAAAGGTCGTGGAGCTAACTGAGAAACTGTCGGATATTGAGCCCCGTTTAACTACAGGGGAAGAATGTATTTTTAAAGTCCAGGTCGATGTGCAGAAATTGATGGAAAACCCACCTATGAACAAGGAAGAAGATTTGATCGCTGAGATTTCGGATCGCTCATGGAGGCTCCATAACATCATTCTATACAATGTACCTGAAAGCACGAAAACACTCCCTAATGATAAGACAAGTGAAGATCTGAATGTAATAACTAAAATATATACAACCCTAAAGGTGACGCTACCCAACCAAGTCTTATACTTTAGAATAGAAAAATCTGGAGATAGATGCCACCCTCTTAAGCTTATTTTCAAAACACAGGAAGATGCACTTAACTTATTAAAAAAGTTCTCATCTGAAGATATAGCTAAGGCGGATGAAGAGCTTAGTGAGATCTATATTGCTCGTTGTAGGACGCAGAAGGAGAGGCATTATATTAGTGAACTGAGCCTAATTGTTTCATGCCTGTATATCATCTTGAACCACACTGAACGTTAGCCATCTAAAAGTTCTCATAGTTAATTGGTTATATAGTTATTATACAATATTTATAAGCATCAAATTGTAAATGGTTGTTACCGTTGAATGAATAAATAAATAAATAAACTAGACTACCAACTGAGGACGAAAATGTTATGTACTTTAAAAACTATACTCTTACACACAAAGTCCCATTTACTGTTACTTTGAACGTTTTGTACAACCTTTGGTGACTTGTCCGACAACACCAAGTACAGTAAACCACGCCCTTAACATACCATCAGGCTTTTGCTACGTAATTATTGACAGTAATGATAAATCTATCAAACCACCTGTTGTTTACAGTGGTCCAAATGTTGTTGATACTTTTTAAATTGTTTGATGAACGAGTCTAAAGAACTCGTACCTATAAATAAAATGAATATTCCGATTAAAATGACTCCACAAGACAAAATTTGTTTCTAAAACGTTAACTAGTGCTACCTTTGCCTTAAACCACTTAATGGTGATAAGTAGCCAATCACAATCATTTAACGGGGCAGTTTCTGGGAGCGGCCCACAATTCTTACAATTTAAACTATAAAGTTCCCGATCACATTGCAGTGTTTTTCCATAACCTCAAAGGTTATGATTGCCACCATTTGATTCAACGACTAGGTAAATTAAAAAAAAAACCTGTCATGTATTGCTACAACTAGTGAGCGGTACATTTCAGTCACCCTTGAGTCACTACGTTTCCTAGATTCCCTTCAATTTTTGAGTACACCTTTGGATGCACTTGTGAAAAACCTAAAGTCTGATGATACTTCAAACTAAAATTTTGAAACAATGTATGGGTGACACAAACTTGGACTTACTTCTACGGAAAGTTGTGTTTACCTACATTTACATGACAGACGAACCTAAATTCCACGAGACGAACTTCTTCCCAAGGAGGCTTTCTTTAACAACTTGACAGAAACAGCTATATCTAACGATGACTACACACATGCACAGACTGTGTGGTCCACCTTTGGTATGACTTCAATGAAACAGTACCACGACTTGTACATACAGACAGATGTTTTACTATTAGCTGACATTTTTGAACATTTCAGAACGACTAGCATGATGAACTACAACATTGACCCGTGTAACGTTTACTCAAATCCTGGATTGATATGGTATGCCATGTTGAAAATGACCAACGTAAGACTCCACTCACTCACAGACGTAGACCGACACTTGTTTGTTGAGTCTGGGATCCGAGGTGGTGTTTCCATAATACCAAATCGCTTTGCCCAGGATAACAATCCTTACTTAATCGACTTTGACTCCACTAAACCCACAAATTACTTGATTTACCTTGACTGTAATAATTTATACAATACTTCGATGATCAAAAATTTGCCGAGGTCTGACTTTACTTGGCTAACTGAACAGGAGACAGGCTCATTAGTCTTTACCAAAGTACTGGACAATACTGAGACTGGTTACATAATCGAGGTGGACTTGCACTATCCACAACACTTGCACGACTTACACTCAGACTATCCACTAGCTCCTGAACTTAAATTGTGACTAAAGACATGTTATCGACATACTGTAGGGACGTACTAGACGAACTTTACTTTAAACCTCCCAAGACAGAAAAACTACTAACTACACTGTGTGACAAAACCAAGTACGTGTTACATTACAGAAACTTAAAACTTTACTTACAACTCGGACTTGTACTGACCAAAATCAACAGAGTTCTTTCTTTTAATCAATCTGCCCGCCCTATTTATTAACTTTAACACCGAAAAGAGAAAAATGCTAAAAATGACTTTGAAAAAGATTTATTTAAACTTAATAACAATGCTACTTATGGTAAAAGTTTGTAAAATGTAAGATCTAGGATCGATTTCCAGTTAATTAATAATGAAAATCAATTGGTTAAATGGACAGCTAGTCCCAGACTTAAAAACTTTTATCAAACAACAATGATTTGGCTGGACTTGCTTTGAAAAACAGTGAATTTTTCTAAACAGACCGAAATATGTTGGACTTACAGTCTTAGAAATTTAAAAATGAATAATGTACGATTTTCCTTACAACTAGGCAATTGCAAAGTACGGGAATAAAATCAAACTTTGTAAGACTTATACGGATTCTGTCTTTTTTAAATGTATACCCTCCCGATGTATATGTAGACATTAAAAATGAACTTCATCTTTTCGATACCTCAGAGTACCCATCTACCCACCCATGTTACAGTGTTGAAAAAAAACTGTTAGGAAAAATTATTGGTTTAAGAGCAAAGTGCTATTCTGTATTAAAAGCTGATCAAGATGAGAAGAAGGTGGCAAAGGGTGTCCCCCGAGTTGCGATAAAAAACAATTGCAACATCAAATTTATAAAGATTGCCTTTTGAACCATACATTTAAAGAAACTTCCGCACTAAACATCTCTTGTGACAGACATATCATTTACACTCAACATATAACAACATTTTCCTTGTGCCCATTTGACGACAAAAGATACATTCTAGAAAATGGAATTAGCCTATGGACATCATTTTATTAGCAAGAAACGAGCTTTAGAGCAGATCATTATTATATAACTAAACAAATTAAAACTCACCCATAATCTCATAACGATGTAATTATAAACTTTGAAAAGTATTTAAAAAAATAAAAAAGAAAATCGAAAAACACTAGTCAATTCCATATACTATTATGTACAGTTCAAACATAAAAATTAATAAGAGAACAAGTAAAATTATTATTATAAGTTCAAACAACATAATAATCGAGCGTCTTTCCAAAACAGTTAGCCTCTCCATGACTGGCTACCACTCCCTTCCCCCACCACTCCTTCCTTTCCCGCATCCTGTTCTTATTGCGTCACTTGCACATCACACCATTCGGATCTCTAGCTTCTTCCACTACATCGGAACTTTGTTAAACTTTTCTAAAAAATCTTAAAAATCTATCGAAAATTATTTAAATCAAATTAGTTTTTCTAAAATATTTACTACAGTATCATATTAAAAACGTACATTGGATATTTATTGTATATACTAAACTGTAGATTTGTATATAGCTTATCCGTAATACTGTTTGGTTGGATTTTACTTTGTGTAAAATTAAAAATGTAAAAAGTTAAAATTAAAAAACCGGGTCCTTTAACGGTCTTAATGTAGTACCTTTTAAGTGGTTGTATGAATGCCGTTCTGGGGTACATCTGGAGTATGGCATTAATATACTACCGCAAGGACATGATCCTTTATCTAATTATTGTAAAATGGAAACTAAACAATTGTTAGGAAGAATTCAATTAATAATGTACAGATACGCATGAAAAGTTATAAGTCTACAAGTAATACTTTGAGTTCTACCACAATGTTACAGGGTGTGGCTCACTACATCAATCTTATTGCTTGTGTCACAACAATAAAGGCGAAATGTCAGCTAGCTTTTTATTGTTAAAATAAAGATTATATACTTCAAACTACACAGGGTTGAAGAAATAAAACAAAAAAAAAAACAAACAAAAAACTGGTGCTAGAATGGGATTATACTCTTGATATAACCCATGGTTGCTAGCATTCCCACAGAAACAATATTTACGGCACACGCAGGGCTCAGCCCGACCGTAATGCAATATATAAACCTCGTTATGGGTTAACCTCCTTCTTGATTATGGTAACTCCTACGACAGGTAAGTAATGTTTAGTTTTTTGAGTAAATCTTTTACTGTCAATCTTTTAAAACAATTTGCAAAGTAAATTCTGTAA
This sequence comes from Stictocephala bisonia, assembly GCA_035578905.1. Lineage (NCBI taxonomy): Eukaryota > Metazoa > Arthropoda > Insecta > Hemiptera > Membracidae > Stictocephala > Stictocephala bisonia. Next base: position 370,260 of record JAQJVL010000705.1, on the reverse strand, counting down.
TAATATGGTCACATTTGTAAGATTTCATTACTAAAATTTAAAAACTATTATCTCAAGCTTTTTGCGAATGTGTGTAGAATGACGTACTGTCGAGATGAGGGTGACCCAAATGTAATAAACAATCGCCCGATTGTTCTCCAAGTCAGTCGTAAAACGCGTAAATCCTGAAGCGGCCCTGCAGCTTGGGACTGGGCTAAGCCCTGTAAGACCTTGAGTCGCAGTTCGGGCCCTCGTATGGTACGTGTATGATTGAATGGTACACCCTATGCCTGGATAGTATCCGTAGGTCAAGGGTGTAAGGGAGAGATACCTATCTGTTAAAAAAAAGAAAAACACAACAAAACAATAAACAAAAAATACCTACTGTAAAATAGCAGGACAAAAAAAAAATAAAAGTATGCATAGTAAAAACCCCTTTGTAAGTTTGCACGACACATTGAAATGCTTCTCTAAGTAAAGTGATGCCTTTACTTTCAGAGGGATCAAAAAAGTACAAGCATTAAAAAAAATGTAAATAACTTTGGGAGATAGCATTTTGTTCGATGGCTATCACCGTAATGAGCGTTTCGGATGATGCTCGTTACACTAAAAAACCCGTGGGGGATACCAGTCCTCCATCGGGCGCGTCCCATGAGAATTGGGCAATGCCCTTCAGTTTTGCCTTCAGCTTACTTGAGGGTAGTGAGGAATTAAATACTCACCGTGGAAAAAAACTGGTTAAATCTTAATCAAAAACAAACACATTAAAAAGTCTGCGAGAAAGATTATGGAAAAGGTATAGTATGGTACAGAATCGAAGTTATCTTAGTATGATATGGTAAAATGTTCTTCAAGAAGATTAAATTCTGTCCAAAAGTAAGAAAAAAATTAAGGATAAAAATTTTAGAAGAAGGGCCATTTTACATAAAATATAATTGTTGAAAAATGTCTCAGATCAAGGAAGGACTACTAAAATAAAAGGAAAGTTAATCTCCACACCGCTTAAAATTGAGCTAAAATTTCCATAAATAGGGATATTAGTGTACAAAATATGTTATAATTACCTAAAATATTAAAATTCAGTGCCATAACAGTGATATTTGTTGGATCAAAACATTTAAAAACATCCTTTAAAATATTCTAACACTTGTAAATTAACTGTTTAACCTACATAATAATTTAGTTGGCTTTGCATTTACTCCAAACAGTTAACAAAGTGTAAGTAGCCAATAGGAGTAAATTCTAAATAATGTTCACATTTTAAGTCTGGTTTTAACAAAACTTGGTGCTAATGATTATTTGCATCCATTTATTAAAAAAATAAACAAATAGTTAGTTGAAATGTGTCTATTCTATTGTAGAAACTTTGGTATTAACAATAAGAAAGTTTGGTTCCTTTTGGCTATAATACTAGCATATACTCCTCGCTCATAAAATGTATATAAACCACTCTCAGAGACCCAAACACACACCCGTGGAGAACCTACCTACCAAAAAAACACATAAATCTTGATAGACCCCTACATAAAATGTCTAATTATTGACACCATTCGACCGATATACTGTGAACTCTACTCAATCCAATAGTTTTCGCGCACTTTTCTTATCGAAACCACTTCGGTTACCACAATCATTGCAACTGTTCGCTGCTATTAGTGTTATTAAAACATACATATTCTTCCATTATTTAATCATATTAATAAAATTATGTTTATCTGTTTAGATACAGTAACCTAACAATAACATAACCACATATATTACTACATTATATACAATTGCTTATAAGCAGAGTCTCTTAAATTCTTCCATCTATAGGTAGGAAATAAAAACTTTCCTCACAGCATAGAAGTTGTAATTAAAAACTAGTTATGCGATATGCATGAAAATTTGTAAATGTTTCTTCTACAGTATATTTTATTGTTCTCAACATTACTGTACTTGACAAATCGTCTTTAAGTACTATGTTTAGATGGTCATATGTGTATAAAAAGCTAAACGTATAAAGTACTTAAACTGTAATCACCTTTTAGTTAATTATTTTCTATAAATACTACCAAAATAGTGTATTATCTATAAATGTTTGGCAATAATAAAGACATTAAATAAGTTCTAGTACTACCCAGATTTTGTCAAACTTTGGCTTAGTGTACACACAATTATTATATAATTTATAATGTACTCTAATAGTAAAAATATTTCATAACATTCTCTTTTCACTAGAAATATGAGAGGTGGTGGTGGAAAACATCCAAACTAAACATAGAAAATAAGAATCAGCGTAATTTAATAGACATTATGTTACTAATCTATAAAATACCAGATAAAGTAAGGTTTTAAAACTGCAATAAATATGTTCTTTATTGTAGTTTTAAAACCTTACATTTTCTCGTATTTTTTAGATGTACAACAGAATTTTTATTAAAATACTAGTTGGCCTTCAACCAAGCTGTACGAGCCCCTTACAATATCACCAAATAATCCCGATAGGGGGATTTGAGGTCTCTTCAATGCTAGCTATTCGAGCCCCTCAAGTAATCACAAGATAATCCCGATAGGAGTTTCTAAGATGTCTTCCAGCCTAGTTGTACGAGCCACTCAAGTGATCATTGAATAATAACTAAATAAGTATATGAGGTATCTTCCAGCCTAGGCCATCATGTATTCACTACATAATCCTAATAGGAATTCCTGTGGGGTGCATTCTAGCCTAGATGTACGAGCCCCTCAAGTAATTACCAAATAATTCCTAATGGAGTGTACAATGTGTCTCCATATCTTGCTGTATGATTCCCTAAAGTAATCACCAAATAATCCAGATTGGAGTTTGTGAAGAGCCTTCCAGTCTTGCTGTACGAATTTCTCAAGTAATCACCAAATAATCCAGATTGGAGTTTGTGAAGAGCCTTCCAGTCTTGCTGTACGAATGTCTCAAGTAATCACCAAATAATCCAGATTGGAGTTTGTGAAGAGCCTTCCAGTCTTGCTGTACGAATGTCTCAAGTAATCACCAAATAATCCAGATTGGAGTTTGTGAAGAGCCTTCCAGTCTTGCTGTACGAATGTCTCAAGTAATCACCAAATAATCCAGATTGGAGTTTGTGAAGAGCCTTCCAGTCTTGCTGTACGAATGTCTCAAGTAATCACCAAATAATCCAGATTGGAGTTTGTGAAGAGCCTTCCAGTCTTGCTGTACGAATGTCTCAAGTAATCACCAAATAATCCAGATTGAAGTTTGTGAAGAGCCTTCCAGTCTTGCTGTACGAATGTCTCATGTAATCACCAAATAATCCAGATTGGAGTTTGTGAAGAGCCTTCCAGTCTTGCTGTACGAATGACTCAAGTAATCACCAAATAATCCAGATTGGAGTTTGTGAAGAGCCTTCCAGTCTTGCTGTACGAATGTCTCAAGTAATCAACAAATAATCCAGATTGGAGTTTGTGAAGAATTCACCAATAATCCAGATTGGAGTTTGTGAAGAGCCTTCCAGTCTTGCTGTACGAATGTCTCAAGTAATCACCAAATAATCCAGATTGGAGTTTGTGAAGAGCCTTCCAGTCTTGCTGTACGAATGTCTCAAGTAATCACCAAATAATCCAGATTGGAGTTTGTGAAGAGCCTTCCAGTCTTGCTGTACGAATGTCTCAAGTAATCACCAAATAATCCAGATTGGAGTTTGTGAAGAGCCTTCCAGTCTTGCTGTACGAATGTCTCAAGTAATCACCAAATAATCCAGATTGGAGTTTGTGAAGAGCCTTCCAGTCTTGCTGTACGAATGTCTCAAGTAATCACCAAATAATCCCGATAGGAATGGATGATTGGTCGTCCAGCCTATCTGTACGAGCCACTCAAGTTATTACCAGACAAACTCGATAAGTGTGTATAAGTTGTCTTTTGCCTAGCTGTACGAGCCCCTCAAGTGATTACCAGATAAACCCGATAGGAGTGTATGAGGTGTCGTCAAGCCTATCTGTACGAGCCCCTAAAGTGATTACCAGATAAACCCGACAGGAGTGTATAAGGTGTCGTCCAACCTAGCTGTACGAGTCACTCAAGTAAATATCAGGTAACCCCGATAGGAGTGTATGAGGTGTCTTCCGGCTTAGCTGTACTAGGCCCTCAAGTGACAACCAGATAAGCCTGATAGGAGTGTTTGAGGTGTTTTACAGCCTAGCTGTACGAGCCACTCAAATGATTACCAGATAAACCCGATAGGAGTGTATGAGGTGTCGTCAAGCCTATTTGTACGAGCCCCTAAAGTGATTACCAGATAAACCTGACAGGAGTGTATAAGGTGTCATCCAACCTAGCTGTACGAGTCACTCAAGTAAATATCAGGTAACCCCGATAGGAGTGTATGAGGTGTCTTCCGGCTTAGCTGTAGTAGGCCCTCAAGTGACAACCAGATAAGCCTGATAGGAGTGTTTGAGGTGTTTTACAGCCTAGCTGTACGAGCCACTCAAATGATTACCAGATAAACCCGATAGGAGTGTATGAGGTGTCGTCAAGCCTATCTGTACGAGCCCCTCAAGTGATTACCAGAAAAACCTGATAGAAGTGTATAAGGTGTATTCCAGCCTGCTGTACAAACCTCTCAAGTGATTACCAGGCAAACCCGATGGGAGTGTAAAAGATGTCTTCCAGTTTAGCTCTACGAGCCTCTCAAGTAATTACCCAGTTAAACCCGATAGTAGTGAATGAGGTGGCTTCCAGCCTAGCTGTACGAGCCCCTCAAGTTATTACTAAATAAACCCGACAGCAGTGTATGAGGTTTCTTAAAGCCTAGCTGTACGGTGCTCTCAAGTGATTACCATCTTACCCGATGGGAGTGTATAAGGTGGTTTCCACTCAAGTGACTACTAGACAAACCTGATAGAAGTGTATGCGTTGTCTTCCAGCCTAGCTGTACGAGCCACTCAAGTGATCACCACATTAACCCGATTGGATTGTAAGAAGTTTATTCCAGCCTAACTGTACGAGCTGCTCTAGTGATTACTAGTTAATCCTGATAGGAGTGTAAAAGGTGTCTTTCAGCCTAGCTGTATGAGCCCCTTAAGTGAATACCAGATAAACCTAATAGGAATGTATGAGGTGTTTTCCAACTTAGCTGTAACAGTCCCTCAATTGATTACCAGATAAATTCGATAAGAGTGTATAAGGTGTCTTCCAGCCTAGCTATACGAGCCACTCAAGTGGTTTTCAGATGAACCCGATAAAAGTGTATGAGGTGTCCTTCAGCCTAGCTGTATGACCCCCTCAAGTGATTACCAGATAAATCAGATAGTAGTATATAAGGTGTCTTCCAGGCTCCCTGCACGAGCCACTCAACTGGTTACCAGATAAACCCGATAAAAGTTCATGAGTTGTCTTTCAGCTTAGCTGTAAGATTCTCTAAAGTGATTACCAGATAAAACCTTTGGGAGTGTATAAGGTTCCTTCCACCTTAGCTGCACGTTCCACTCAAGTAATTAACAGATGAACCCGGTAGAAGTGTATGAGCTGTATTCCAGCTAAACTGTACAAACTCTCTAGTGATTACCAGACAAACCCGATTGGAGTGGAAAAGGTGTCGTTCAGTCTAGCTCTTAGAGCCTCTCAAGTGATCCCAGATAAACCCGATAGGAGTGTATGAGGTGTTTTCCAGCCTAGCTGTATGGGCCCTTAAGTTATTACCAGATAAACCCGATAGGACTGTATGAGATGTCTTCCAGCCTAGCTGTACAATTCTCTCAAGTGATTACCAGATAAACCTGGTAAGAGTGTATTTATTTTCTTATATTTAAGAGCTACAAAACAGCTAATGCCTATTACATTATAGGACTAATGAGAAAAAGAAACATTTTTATAACAACAACAAAAGAAATAGTAAGATCTTGTTTGTGAGATGCAACACATAACACAAAAAAGAAACAACTCTAATATTTACTTCTTCCAACAGAGTTCTAAAACCTGACAAAGTTTCCTTAAGTATGTAGTTCTTAGAAATCCAACCCAACCACTCAACAACCTAACAATATTTATGTATATAGAGGTCTTGGCAATCCAACCCATTTCTCAACAACTTGATAAACTTCCTTAAGTATAGCTCTTGGCAAGCACTATACAACCTGACAAATTTTCTCTAATTACGTCGCTATTTTGAAACCTGCCTAACCTCTCAACAACCTCACAAACTTAATAATTATGTAGTTCTTGACAATCATACCCAACCACTCTACAACTTGAATAGCTTTACATAAGTTAATTATTGTAACATAGATTAACTTTTTATATTAACAGTAGAGGGGAAACGGGCATTCTACGCCGTCCCATGATGAGTTTTCGTCAAATAATGAGTCGGGGGTGGGGGAAGGTCACGTGACCGGATCCAAGATGGCGGTCCTGGATCCAAGATGGCGGCCCCCATTCCTGCCAACCTGTTGGGAATTTTCCCTCACAAAATTTCCCTCAAATTCCCTTCTTATACTATATAAAATACACTTTTAGCCTTGTTATACTATATAAAATGCATTATTTTCTCTTATACTCTATAGTAAATCTATACTCTGGTTGGTCAATTTTTTGTGACGTCATCCAAGATGGCGGCGCCCATGTTTCCCGCCAAATTTTCTAACCTCACATTTCCCTCCAAATTCCCTTGTTAAACTATATAAAATACACTCTTAACCTAACATTTACCACGTCATACTATATAAAATACACTCTTAACCTAACTTTTACCATGTTATACTATATAAAATACACTCTTAGCTATACTATATAAAATGAACTTTTTTTTGTCCAAGACGGCGGCCTTGGATCCAAGAAGGCGGCCGGACACAGTGCTACCACCCTCCCCTCCCAAATTTCCCTCAAATTCTCTCGTTATACTATATAAAATGTACTCTTAGCCAAAATGCACTCTATTTACAGTCTGGGTTGGGCTAACCCAGGTTAACACAACGTGGGTTATTAAAGCCCGGGTTAAATCAACGTGGGTTAATAAAACCTGGGTTAAAAACATGGATCAATCATACTAAGCAACTAACAAAAGAACTCCTACAAGTACTTTTCCTTCAACCATTGTGGCGGCCCCAGCCGGATCCAAGATGGCGTCATTTCCCTCCCGCGCCAACTCACACCTAGTACCCCGTGGGAAAATTCCCTCACCGAAAAGAATTGTCTATCATTATCAGATGTAAACGATCATTATGATGCTAAAACAGAACTATTAGAAATGTTTCCACACCCCTTCTACAGAATGATGCGGTAAATATGCAATTTGTACGGAATTACGCTTTAAAAAGGACTTCTGACATGCAATTTTCAGCTAATAACAAATTTATAAGAGAGTTGCGTGATCCAGTCTTAAATTCGGATGCTGCAGCTATGGGTTTTGTTAATAGGTCTTCCTTAAAAAGGACTTATCCTGATGGGGACATTGATATAGAAGGGAAATTGCTTAGAAACCTTGGTAAACCCGTTTTACCTACAGATGCTGTTAATATGGAATATGTATTATTAAACACTCCAAGACAGTATAGTGGCCATTGGACGATTGATAATAAAAAATTGAGCAATGTTCAAGACCCTATTTATGACGGGGAAGATGTGCGGAATCCCTTAAAAACCAATAAATATTTTGGTTTACAAAAATCTTAATCAGTTATGAATTGGACACAATTCAATCCAGTTATGAATGTGAGAGAAATCATCGCCAAAGAGCTACACGCTCTGGCCAGAAGAACATTTCTCACCAGACCTGTAAACCCGGGTGTTATTAACCCACGTTGTGTTAACCCGGGTTTTATTAACCCACGTTGATTTAACCCAGGCTTTAATAACCCACGTTGTGTTAACCCGGGTTTTATTAACCCACGTTGATTTATCCCGGGTTTTATTAACCCACGTTGATTTAACCCGAGTTAGCCCAACCCAGGCTATAAATAGAGTTGTTTTCTAAATTCTTTATTATTATTAAACATGAATTCGAATGAACAAGATCTTGTATCAGCTTTGGCTTCCACTGAAACTGAGAAAGCTCAAGCTTTAAAAATGTCCTCAATTCAAGGTAACGATGCACATAGTGAAGTTGGGAGTGATCTAATGTCATGGTTACAGTTTAGTATAAAAAACTTGAATAATGCAGCTGACCATACTTATGGGATCACTTTTGATAAAGGAAGCGAACAATTTAAAATGGGTACACAGTCAGTTAAATTTGAAGGAAATAACATCTTGATTGACGGTAAGGTATATCCTGGGTCATCTGATCTATTCGAGTTAGTTTTTATGAGGAAACCCATAAAAACATCAATTAAAGACTATAGAGATGGAGATTTGGATTCGTACAGGAAAATATTGCTGCAAACAAAATCCTATATAAATCCTAATAATGGAATGGTGAAAGGAAGCAGGGGTCTTAAATATAAAAACATTATTAAACCTTTAATTAATGGTTTAACACCAATAAGTGAGGAAAGTAGTGCAATGTATGTAAATAATCCAATAGACAGTACTTTTCGTCCTAGGAAACGTTCAAATACTCCAGATAGGTTACCTGTAAAATTAGGTAGGTATCAAGTGGATGAGATTGAAAACAATTCACATGATACAGATGAGGGTGGGGAGACGTATAGTTCAAATGAGCAAGATTACTTTGATAGTAGTTCAGACGATGGAAATGAAATGGATGAAGTAAGGAGACAAGTATACAAGGATGTTTTAAAATTTTCCCAGGTTAATTACTCGAGCTGGGACGATCCTAATCAATTAGTAGACAGGTTACGTTTGTTGATTGCCTCAAAAAAGGCGGGAAACACTGACCATGACAGTGAGATTATTATAATATTAGAAGAACTTAAAGGACGCGAATTATTAAAGACTATAATAACTTCCAATTGTAGAAAGAAGCATTTATAGACTTAAGTTTTAAAATTTAACGACTCCTAATAAGGTTTTTAGCAGTCCGGGTCCTCGTTCGGTACGTGTATCTGGATGTGTGTAACACTCTATGGCTGGCTTAAACTCTGTAAGTCCAGGGTGTGAGTAAGGGATATTTTTAGTAACAAGAAAAAAATAAAATAAAAGCCCTTTGTAAGTTTGTGCGTCACATTGAAAGGCTTCTCCAAGTAAAGTGACGGCTAGACTTACAGGGGATCCAAAAAAAAAATTATACTGGGAGGTAGCAATTTTGTTATGGAGTGGCTATCACCGTAGCTTGCGATGGTTGGGGCAAGTTACATTAAAGTAAGTGGGATTATGCCTACTGGGGACACCCACTATAATAAAAAACGCGCCTTTGCACAGAGTGCAATGACCCTATACCTCTTGGGTGGTGTGGAAACTTGGGTCAAGGTCAAGGTCCCATAGAGTATAGATTTACTATAGAGTATAATAGAAAATAATGCATTTTATATAGTATAACAAGGCTAATAGTGTATTTTATATAGTACAAAAAGGGAATTTGAGGGAAATTGGGAATTTGAGGGAAATTTTGGGAGGGAAAATTCCCACGGGGTACCGAGTCTGAGTATATGAAATATTACATTTGTTATAGTGTATATATGAAATAGTCCACAGAGTACAGCTGTTGGTAGTCCCCGCGCGTGCGCGTCAGACCAGCAGCCGACGCGTGCATCGTAGGCTAAGAGCGGTCGAGTCAGCCACATAGAGTATATGAAATATTACATTTGTTATAGTGTATATATGAAATACTGCATTTGTTATAGTATATATTGCCACGTAGTAGCAAGTCCCCGCGCCAGACCAGCAGACGACGCGTACGAAGGTAGCCGACGGTGGTCATTTATTATAGTGTAAAGACAGCCGTATTTTTGCATTTTATATAGTATAACAGAGTGTATTTTATATAGTATAACATGGTAAAAGCCGCCATCTTTTCGGTGAGGGAATTTTCCCACGGGGTACTGGGTGTGAGTTGGCGCGGGAGGGAAAAGACGCCATCTTGGATCCGGCTGGGGCCGCCACAATGGTTGAAGGAAAAGTACTTGTAGGAGTTCTTTTGTTAGTTGCTTAGTATGATTGATCCATGTTTTTAACCCAGGTTTTATTAACCCACGTTGATTTAACCCGTGCTTTAATAACCCCACGTTGTGTTAACCCGGGTTTTATTAACCCACGTTGATTTAACCTGGGCTTTAATAACCCACGTTGTGTTAACCCGGGTCTTATTAACCCACGTTGATTTAACCCGGGGCTTTAATAACCCACGTTGTGTTAACCCTGGGTTAGCCCAACCCAGACTGTAAATAGAGTGCATTTTGGCTAAGAGTACATTTTATATAGTATAACGAGAGAATTTGAGGGAAATTTGGGAGGGGAGGGTGGTAGCACTGTGTCCGGCCGCCTTCTTGGATCCAAGGCCGCCGTCTTGGACAAAAAAAAGTTCATTTTATATAGTATAGCTAAGAGTGTATTTTATATAGTATAACATGGTAAAAGTTAGGTTAAGAGTGTATTTTATATAGTATGACGTGGTAAATGTTAGGTTAAGAGTGTACTTTATATAGTATAACAAGGGAATTTGGAGGGAAATGTGAGGTTAGAAAATTTGGCGGGAAACATGGGCGCCGCCATCTTGGATGACGTCACAAAAAAATTGACCAATCAGAGTATAGATTTACTATAGAGTATAAGAGAAAATAATGCATTTTATATAGTATAACAAGGCTAATAGTGTATTTTATATAGTATAAGAAGGGAATTTGAGGGAAATTTGGGAATTTGAGGGAAATGTTTGGAGGGAAAATTCCCAACAGGTTGGCAGGAATGGGGGCCGCCATCTTGGATCCGGGACCACCATCTTGGATCCGGTCACGTGACCTTCCCCCACCCCCGACTCATCATTTGACGAAAACTCATCATGGGACGGCGTAGAATGCCCGTTTCCCCTCTACTATTAACAAATTTGACGATTGAGATCTGTACTTTATTAAATAAACGGAAGGAGAGGGGAGCCTGCCTTGTAAACACACGGGACACGTCACTCCGTAGTTTTGTTTTATTCTAAATTAGTTTTAGTGAATCATTAAGTGCGAAGACTTAACAGTGGGTGAATTTTATCTCATTTAACACGTTCCTGACTACATTTGGACTAAGTGTTCCTGCTGTGAGTAACTATTGTAAATGCAAGTAAAACTAACCTAGCTCTACAAGCTAACAAGGTTTGACGTGACTACAGCAAGGCCGCTTTGAATACGGAGCGATGCAACTATTGACTGACTGGTTTCCTTTAGATTTTTATCTGCTGCGGTGGCTGAAACGATAACGAGTTAGCTTCATATATCCAACATCGCAGGCTCGAATTCTACTGACGGAAATACTTTTTGCTACTCAATTTCTTGCAAATTTTATTTATTTGATGAATTTCTATATTTTATTGGACTGACCTTATCAGTTTTTGTTCTTCCTCGTGGTAATAAACATAATTATCATGTCTTTTGTATTAGAGGAGGTGAAGAACGGAAAGGACATAATATTATATGAGAGATTCAAATATCGAGAGAGTTATCCTCTAAAATCTGGAGACGTCGTCTGGCGATGTCTTGGGAAAAGCTGCAAGGCCTCCATTAAGACAAACAGTGATAAAAACACTATTTATTCCTACAATAATAAACACAGTGGGCCACACCCGGTGACAATGAGGGATTTAACACCTACAAACCCAAGGCGCAGCGGGGTTTTTTCGACTCCTCCAACCGACTCAAAGTTTCAATCCTCACCTCCCTCAGCACCAGTGAGCACGCCCTCGGGACTTGACACAGACATCCCCCATCATGCCCAACACCCACGGATCGAGCTCGAAACCTCAACTGTGCTCTCTTATCAAGACGCACCATCTTACCTTCTTGTTGAAAACATGTCTCTAAGGGAAGAATTGGACAGGGTTCGTGCTGAGAGGCAAGTTGTTTTGAATAATCGATCGAATCTGATCAAAGACTCCTCCAGTTTACTGACAATGTGTTCTTATCTCCAGTAACTACGGCTGACCCTTCCGATAATAACTTAGCTAAAGTTGAAAAATTGGGCAAGGTAATCAAGGAGCTTGAGGAAGCGCAGGAGAAAATAAAACGCTGGAAGGAATTATCTCATCACATAAGGGGTTATGTCACAGGTGTGCGGTTCAGGTGGAAGAAACCAAGAACATGATCAATTCAATTAGGTGTTTAGAGGAGCATATCAAGACCCTAACGCAATCCAGAAATAATGTTACAGCGGGACCAGCCTCTACACCCCAAGTCCAATGTCTAAGTAATGATATAATGAAGGGTAATACGAGTAGATACAGTATCTCAACAACGTCCGATACCCCAGATATTGACGACAATGACTTAGACTTTATAACTGTAACCCACAGGAAAAAAAAGGACAAGCGAAAGAAAGTTAAAGGGTGACAAAAAAATTCCAGCAGAAAGTAACCTTCTAATTAGGGTGCCATTTCACAACCTGTCTGTAATCGGGGATAGTCATTTTCGACACCTTACCACCCTCATGAAGACTATAAGTACAACCTTCGACGATGATGAATGGTATGTGTAAGCCAGGAGCTGGTTTTCTTAACATTGCACCCTCCTCACCCCCACAAACTGATAACTGTTACATCATGATGGCAGGGACTAATGATGTTCCCAACAGGAGAGAGGGAAACATTTTCCACCATATTGAAGAGGTGGTAAAGCGCTGCTTGACATCTTCAAAGATGCTTCTGATGCCTCTAACACCACGGCATGACCTCCCGACTGGCAGCCCCATCCACTGAACTGTTGGACTCGTCAATAATTACATGAGTGAGATATGCAGACGACACGATGGCGTGAGCATGCTGGACATCAGCGGTATGAGCAGAAACCACTACACGTCTCATGGACTGCACCTTCGTTCGTCGGGGAAGAAGCTTCTGGCCAGACTCATTGTCGAAAAATTGGCGTTGATGAATCCTGAGCGTCCGCCTGCCACTCAAGCTACATCACGGATCACTACTTCAACCATCACTCCAGGATACGAGAGTTATGCAGCTGCTGTTCACCGATCCTCATCGACACAGCCTAAGACGACCATGATACCTCCATCCTCATCCATCAAGATAACACCAGACCAACAGACTGACGTACAATCAAAACATGTCTGTTTTGTAGGGCCCCTACTTTACAGCAACGGACTAAATTAAAAATAAATATACAACGACCGTTTTCAAAACCTAAACCTCAAATTAGAATCTTGCATCAAAATGCACAATTTGCGACCAACAAATTAGATGCAATTCAACTTGTTTGTGAAGAATTGCGAACAGATGTTCTTGTTATTACCGAAAATGGTTTTATCATGTCAAACATTGGCCTATGTCACTTACCAAACTTCAAATTATCACATTCATTTTCCCGACAACTCTCTAAAGGAGGAGGAGTTGCTATTTTTTCAAGGTCAAATCTGATGTGTGAGTCTTTGGAGATTAACCTAACCACGGAAAAGCACTTTGAAGGGGCTGGTATTCGACTCCATACAAACAAATCAACATTTTTCATAATTGGCATATATAGGTCCCCAGGAGGACACGAAGATTTGTTCTTCTCAAAATTTGAATCACTACTGACCGACTTAACCAACAAAGACTATTATTTCATGGTATTGGGTGACTTCAACATAAATTCTCTTAACACTAACAACCGTTCCACAAAATGTTTTATCGATTTACTGAGGTCTTTTGGCCTTAAATAATCGATCTCCTCGCCAACGAGAGTAACGAACTCAACACAAACAACAATTGACAATCTCATAACCAACATTCCTGATGTTTCTGTATTTGTGGTCAACACAGCCTTATCTGACCACTATGGCCAAGAGGCCATCATTAGTGATACTCATTTTAAAATAGAGCCTAAAATTACAAAAAAAAAGAGACACAAGGCCTGATAATATAATACTTTTAAATGCTTCTCTCACAAAAGAGAAGTGGTTATTCTTAAATTCCAACTTGTCTTTGGAAGATAAGTTCAATATGTTTAATGATTGTTTGACTTTTCATATTGACAGCTGTTGTCCTATGAAAATAATTAAAATTGGCAATGAAAAAGGATCAAACAAATGGATCACAAAAGGAATCCTGGTCTCAAGAGACCGGCTAAAATTTTTCTCAGAAATGTACAAAACAACGAACAATGAACATTTCAAATTATTTTTTAAGCAGTATAAAAATATTTACAGAAAAGTAATTCAAGCAGCCAAAGCATATGAGGTATCAAATAAAATTTTACAATCTAAATAATGTCTCCAAAACAGCTTGGGGCATTATAAATAACAAGAGCAAACATAAAAATGAGATGAAGCTGAACATCGGCGGCAGGTTGGTTAGTGATGCTTTTAGTCTGGCTCATGAATTCAATCGTTCCTTTGCTGCTGTTGTAGACAATAAGGCACAACTTCCCTCATTGGCTGAACGCATGCCTTCACGAAGGCCAAGTCCAGCACCATCAATGGCACTGAGTCTTGTTTCTGAGGAAGAGGTGTCTCAAATTATTAAAGAGCTCCCAGCCAAAAAATCAAATGATTTAAATTTCATATCAATGGCTAATAAAAAATGCTCCGAGCATCTCTTGAGGCCATTGACACTTTTAATAAATGTGTCTTTTCAAACTGCAGTTTTTCCCTCACTCCTGAAAACAGCTAAAGTAATACCAATTTATAAAAAAGGAGATCCTTTTTCAATCAGTAACTATCGGCCAGTCTCTATTTTGCCAATATTGAGCAAAATATTAGAAAAACTTTTCTAACAAGAATGTTAAATTTTTTAAATATAGACAACCAGCTCTCTGAGTGCCAATTTGGATTCAGAAAGGGCAAATCAACTATAGACGCAGTGGTGAGTCTGTTTGATATGGTTGTGGAGGGATTAGAATGTCGTGAATCCACCCTCGGTGTTTTTCTAGACTTATCAAAAGCTTTTGACTGTGTTGATCAAAAGGTAATGGAACAGCTAGATTGGAGCTAGCTAGATTGGAATCCCATGGTATTCGAGGCGTCCCTCTTGACTGGCTTAGTTCATACGTCAGCCAAAGAACTCAATTAGTTCAAATATCCAATCTTGATTTAAATTAATCAATCTGTGTTATGGAGTCCCTCAGGGATCAATTCTCAGCCCAGTCCTGTTCTTAGTTTATGTCAATGACATTGGGGCATCACTGCAACAGGGGAACATCGTACAGTATGCAGATGATACAACCCTGTTTTTTAGAGACAAGTCACCGAATCTTGTAGAACAACAAGCATTTTTAGAGTTGAATAAATGCATTCAACACTTCAAGAGCCTCAACCTAAAAAAACAAACACTTCAAAATCAAACTTTTTAAATTTTTCCTTACGTCCTTGTGGCCTAGAAAGGAGCTCCAATCTGATGTAGGAAGACACTATGCTAGAAGAAGTGTACAAATCCACGTAGAATCCATACATTGAAATTCCTTGGAATACACCTGGATCAAGGGTTGACATGGAATGTCCATACTGACGTGGTGTGCGCTAAATTAACATCAAGCATATTTGTTTTGAGGTTTTTAGTCAGATACTGCCCTATTCAGGTCCTGTTGATGGCGTATTATGGCTTGATATACCCTCACTTAGCTTATGGCGTAGTGTTATAGGGAATCTGTGCGATCAATCAATTTCTTAGATTGTTCAGGCTACAGAAAAAGGCAATACGAAAAATCGCAAAAGTTAACTTCAGAGACTCTTGCAGGCCAATTTTTAAAAATTTGAAGATCTTAACGTTACCCTGCCTCTACATTCTCGAAACAACAACTTTTTTCATCTTTAAATGCTCCCTGACTCAGGGGCGAGACATACACGAATATAACACAAGAGGCAGGTACAACTACAGGACTGGGAGACACAGAACAGTAACGTTTGAGCACTTGCCCTCAGAAGCAGGTGTTCATCTTTACAACAGACTGCCCAATTCTATGAAAATCGCCACAAATCCGAAAGCCTTCAAAACTCGTCTTAAAGGCTTTTTAGCCTGTCATGCATTTTATGCTGTGGACGAGTTTTTGTCGAACAACGGGGAGACCGTATAGTTGGTAAGCTGACACCGATGCTGGAGTGGGATTAATTGGAAGAGTGAATGTTTTCTAAATCTGTGTGTATGAGTGATTGATAGCTAAATTATAGTTATTTTAAAACCATTCTGACTTCTGCAATGCATTTATATATGTACTTACTGCAATAAAAACTGATTTGATTTGACTATTGACTAGGTGTATAGGCTTTTGATAATCAAATCTAACCACTCTACATATTGACAAACTTCCCCTGAGTATCAGCTCTTGGTAATTCAACAAAACCACTCTACGACCTTGACAAATCTTTAAATCTATTATCCCTACATAGAGTTCTTGGAAATTCCTTTACTAACCTACGAATTTGACGAACTTTTCCAAAAATCTTACTTGTATAGAACTCTTGGGAATTCCACCACCTCACGAATTCCACACATTACCATCCATCAAACGTATCTCTCCCAACCACAATAGAAAAGTTACTAACCTTCCAAAACCATCTTGCATATAGATACAGATACTAAGTACATTTTATAGATATTTCAACAATCCACGCCAAACTAGCTATAAAACACTCTTGCTATTGACACACACCTTTATAAAACCTAAATACATTGTAAAATATGTTTCAAATTCGAATTGGAACGATGCACTTTTACATTGTTGTGAACTAATGTTGAATAAAACAATAACTTGGTAAGTTTAAAAGCTTCTAATCATCACAGGGTTTTAGTGTCTGCAGAGAGTTTACAGTTGATTGTGAAAAGTTGACACATGAAAATATTTCATTCCAGCTATTTCGATTGATAAACATGTAAGCTATTAACAACTTTTCTTTTCATTTAAAATTGTTATATAAGCCTAATGTACGTGAAGTAGGTAGTGCTTTTACATAGTTCGCCTACTTACAGTACTTGGTAAGTGCACGTGGGATTACATGACGAACTGTATAATCCCCAAGCAGGGCACTCTCTAACAGGATTTATTTTCTTGCCCGAACGCTTTTAAAAGTTCATTACATTGTACGTTTTAGCTAAACTCCTATTTTTAATACCGAGTGGAATATAAAACAGTTTTATTTACGAAGCCAAAAATCCCCATTAGATTATCCATTAGTTAAGACATTAGTGCTTAGTTAGTAAAACCCAGTTTATAAAAATAATCTGACAACACAAAATACATTCGTTTTACTTCAAACCATTCAACTTTGTCCAATAAAAATCCATGGCAACCTTGTAAAAAAAAAAAAAAAACTAAACAATTAAAGAGGAAACAAGAAGGTTCATCAATAGCCTACAAAGTTTCTCCAAAAGGATTTGGCCTATTGCCAGGTGAGTTTTAATGTTGTTAACGCATTGACATTGAATGACCCTTATAAGACATGCGAGTGCGTAAGGTGAGAATATGACCTCATATTTGCTTAATTTTCTTCATCAACTATAGTAAAAAATACTAAAATACAATTATTTTAGAAATTCTGGCTCATTAGTGTGCGTGGTATTGTTTCTGTTGAATAACATTTGCATCAGACGTTTCCTTCTGTATTGTGTTTCATTTTTAATTTACAATAGGACTATTTTATAATGAAAATAATATTAGACCAAACGGGAATTTGTAAATACCAAAATTGTGTAAAAACCATGGAGAATATGTTTCTTTCTACCATAGATTAAAAACTGCTGTAACATGTCTAGACGGCTGCATTCCCTTGTCAACTGTAGGTGTTGCATGAGGTTGCAAAATATCCCATAGCATACTAAACATAAATTCATATATTTATTTTACTTATATCTTTTTGTCAAAATGATTGTAAAGTTGTAAATCATTCATCACAAATCTTGTGATATTTAATTTGTACTTAGATTACAGTTGTAATCACAAGTTCGTCTATATGATAAACACGATATATTATTAGCGATAGGCTACAACTTAACTTTACAACTAATTATAAAGGATAAATGATGAGTAGATAGATATTTATTTACTAACAAAACAGTCAAACAGCTTGCGCCAATTACATGAGAACATTTAAACATAATAATCTTAGTTTTTTAATTAGCATAATACGTGTTGGTACATATACAGTACAAGTAAACGTCACACAACACACTTGTGTTGTGTGACGTTTACTTGTACTGTATAATAATCTTTTAAAATGAAATTAAAGCATGCAATCCGTGTCCATAGTTCATATCAAATCCTTCTGTTCATAATTTCACTATTTCAGAGTATATAAGCAATAAAATTAACAACAACTCAAATCAAATATGATATATCAAAAATAAAATTCGAATGATTAATAAACTCAACATAAAAATGTTACTGTAAAACTAGTTAACAATTCAATACTAACAAACCTAATCAACTTTGTTTTTGAAATTTATTAATGATGGAGTATCATATGAGGGAGACAAAGGTAGTTGGACATTTGCCATCATTACGTGAAAATTACCAATCACGACGTTTCGATTTGGTAAAACCCAAACCTTTTTCAAGTGCTAAAAACTAAATTACATCTACACAAACATGTTATAAAACTACGTTCTTAAACTAATAAACTTATCTACTTTATTAATTATCTACATTTTTACCTAGATCCTAGAATGGGGTACAACAAAATCAACTTATACTAAATATAAAATGTTAACAAGGTTAAATTAATATAACCAATTAGGCACTGTCAAGGTCACGATATCAACAAAAAAATGTTAAAACACAATTAAAATTAATATTCAAATCAGACTGAAATAAGATTACATTAACTAATCATAAATATATGGTACCTGAAAAACACTATTAATTTAAAATAACATTCAACATGCACAAAAATGATATATATGACTCAGAAGGGCTGATACTACTATTAAAATTACATTTTACTATTACAATTACATTTTAACCTGAAAAGACAACAAATATTACGAATAAAACAATACAATAATCAAATATTACAAAAATGATGAAATCTTACGACCAGCAATGACGATGGCGTCTATACGTCCCATGCACGAAGTGAGGATGGATGATACAATCCACATGCAGTGTCTACGAAGTTCCCTCCAAGGTGATAAAACATGGGGACAAGACAAACATACACACTACACTTCACAACAACCCTACACAGACTGACGAGGTCAGGGACATAGGCTCCGAGATCACCAAAAATGCGGTGACTCAGGTACGGGGACGGGGACGGGGCCGTAGACTCATGGGGTGTTTAATTGTTGTAGGTGCAGGTGGTGTAGGATTCTGGTTAGATGATGTCATGAGTGTATTGAACTTTTTATCAAGTGTGTTTTTAAGTAAAGGAACCCACATGGGTCTAACTTCTATGCTACTTTGACTGATTATTTGTTCATTTTCATAAATGCACCTTCGATGAATTTACGTTTAAAAAAATTCGGTTCCCTGTGAAGTATTTTAGTGTTATCCCAGTTAAATCTGTGTTCATTGTTCCAGGCATGTTCAGCTAATTTAGAATGTGTAGTGTCTGCTTTTTTAATGTTATTTTTGTGTTCTTTTAGCCTAACTTCCAGTGGTCTCTTTGTTTCCCCTATGTATTTTTCATTGCATTCACAAGTAATGCAATATACTAAATTTTTGGAGGATTGCTCCTCATTCTTTGGTTTAGTTTTAGTTAAAGACTGTCTTAATGTGTTTTGTGTGTTGAATGATGTTCTGATTTTGTATTTCCTAGCTATGCGTCTGATTTTTTATGAAAGGTTAGGCGTATATGGAATGGACATGAATGCTTTAGGCTTTTCTGTGTCAGTGGGTGTTTGTTTGCGTTTTTTTATTTGTTTGCATTTGTTTATGAGAGACTGAGGGTAGCCATTGTTTATTAGATCTTTGGAAACATTTTTTAGTTCATTACCTAGTTTAGTTTTGTCTGAGCATATGGCTCGAGCCCTATCAAAGAGAGAGAAGGCTACGCCTTCTTTAACAGTTTGTGGGTGGTTAGAATGAAAATTGAGGTATTTGCCTGCGTGAGTTTGTTTTCTGTAGACTGATGTTTTAAGGCCATGTTTTGTTTTTTCTACATTTACATCCAAAAATGATAATTTATTGTTTACTTCTTTTACCATGGTGAATTTAATTGTGGGTGAAACCTTGTTCAAGTGTTTTAAAAATTCTTCTAAATTTGGTTCACCGTGACTCCAGCAGACAAATGTGTCGTCCACGTACCTAAGCCAAACCTTAGGTTTGAGATTTATTATATCTCGTATTAATAAAGAGTACGAGAAGAAAAGACAAAACATTAGTAATAAATATACTAATATAACCTTAACCTTATTTTGTCCATTGTAAAGCTGCGATGTATATTTGGATACATATCCAAAAGTCATGAATGAATATATATATATATATATATATATATATATTCATTGATTATAAAATGTAAAGTGATCTTCTGTCTCAAAGTCCAATCAATCGAGCCATCTGTCACCTGACTCACTGATTCTGTGCATGCTTTTAAATCCCTCCGTAAAAGAGCGCAGGAGGCACTCTGTAACTGTGTGATTCACTGTTTGGATGACTCCCCGCAATAACATGACTGATCTACTGTCAATACCCATTTATACTTCCAGTAATTGCATCTGCCAATGACAGTTCGGAACCGATTCAATAATGTTCACTCCCTACTAGGAAGGTTCATCCCACCTACAGGTATTGACGGATCGTTATTAAGGAACTTATTACGTCCATCAAAACTGTTCCACGCTACAGCCTAGCTGGTATTGGCCGAGAAGTTTGATCTACTCAAATGGAAAGCAGTACTGTTCTGACGTGGGAGGTCCTGTATAATGGGTAGGTGTGGGGCTTTCCTCGTCTTATTGAATTTGTTGAGTAGTGCCTCCTGACGTCTTATCTCTGAAGGAGGTATATTGCACAGCACTGGGAGCCAAGGAAGTGGAGTTGACATGAGAGTGCCACTAATAGCTCTCATCACCCTATTAAGTTGGACAAAGACCGATTTAATAAGAACACTTTTTAGTCATACGGGATTACTATATTCAGCACCAGAATTGACCAGTGACAAGGTAGTAGTACACAGGACGTGTGCGTTGGCTCCCCAAGTTGTTTCGGCAATATAATGTAATACATTTGCCCTGGTTTTAATTTTAGCTGCTGTTTTTTGAAGATGGCTTTTAAAGGTCAGCGATCAATGTAACGTTTCTCCAAGGTACTGTGGGTGCTCATTATGATGGAGTTTTACACCATTTAGGAATATGTTCAGTTTTCGATTAGCCAGTCTGATACTTAAGTGGAAGCAGGCTACTTCAGGTTTTGATGGGTTAGGATTCAGCTTCAAGGTTCTAAAATATTCTTCGAGGGCTGCATGGTCACTTGTAAGTGTTTCTTCAGTAGCTGTGAAGTTCTTCTGTTGGTAAGCTAAAGCTATATCATCCGCATATATAAACTGCCAAGACTTTGTGATTAGGATGTCAGCAGTATACACGTTGAATAAAATTGGAACAAAATTGGGGTGTGATGTTGTACGCGTCCACAGAAATTCTTTAAAGTTGTACGTACACCCTGGGTAGTTCTAAACGAGCAACAATTCTAGTAGCTGGATTGTCACGATTTTGTGATCTCACATAACAACATTAAATATAGAACCGACAAAAGTCTACTACTAGTGTTCTATTTTAATGAATATAATATTGTAAATGTCACTTTCATGTTGAAATACACTTATTATAATAATTTAATATTAATAAATTTAAGATTTTCATAGTTAAACGATAATTATGATATGTAAAGTAATACTGTATATAACATAAAATTATTATAATTATGTTTAAGTCTATATGGCAGCCATATTGGATATCTATCCCAAACACAGCTCTGTATTTTGATTATGTGACTTGGTGGAGGTACCCAAAACTGAAGCTAGCCAAAGAAATCCGAGCCGGCACTCGGCTCGTACTTGGGGTGCCGTTCAATCAGTATTTCCACTCTACTTACGGGGGAGGAAAATACAACCATTTAATTAATTTTATATTTTACTAATATGCTCGTGGAATTTAATATCAGTATCAACACATATTCCAAGAAAACTAACACCGACAAAGGATTCAATTACTGTTTCACCTGAAAGCAACCGTTTGATTTGAGGATCCACAGAATACGGTTTAAAATATTTGGTTATTGTCTGTGTCTTTTTAGCATTTATAAATAAAAATTATCGACCATCCTCTGGAAAAGAGAATTTCCTTTGATGAAAGCCTTCATCTCTAAGTTTATTCACATTTTGTTTTCTTCTATAGTGATCAAAGTTTATAAAGAGGGGAACAATATTGGACCTAGGTTGGCACTCCTGTTTCAACAATGCAGACATTAGATTTATAAAACCATTGACAGCCAGAATGGGGCATTACATTGGACCAGCCTCAACAATGTTTTTTTTCAGCTCAATAAATAAGTAGGAACCAAGTAAAAAGTTTCCGCCCTTAATCCAAGACTCTAAGTTATTCAACAGTAGTGTATCTTGAACTATATCGAAGGCCTTACTTAGGTCCAAAAATATGCCCTACTAGTT
This sequence comes from Stictocephala bisonia, assembly GCA_035578905.1. Taxonomy (NCBI): domain Eukaryota; kingdom Metazoa; phylum Arthropoda; class Insecta; order Hemiptera; family Membracidae; genus Stictocephala; species Stictocephala bisonia. Next base: position 347,693 of record JAQJVL010000705.1, on the reverse strand, counting down.
TTTAGTAAAACAGGGCAAAAGTGTTAGATATTGGCTTCAAAGAAGCAGGAGAGCAATCAGACTTATATTTGCCATTCCTTAGGTGCAACTCCATATCTAGAAAAACCGTGCTAAAGTAATTGGCTACATTTTTGGGCCGTCGAAAATTGTATTCTTTTATTTTAATTACTGATTTGATTGGAAAATTTACCTAGCTTATTTTCGATCACGTAGGTCTATTCCACACAGCTTTCTAGATGTTATAAGCGTTTTTACCATTATTATTATATATTGTACCATGGCTTTAAAGAGTAATCATCTGGCCTAAATTTATTTTTCAGATCAGTGTAATCTTTTCTTCTGGGATCAGCTAATCGCTCTTCCTCCACCGTTGAAGATCGATATTGGTATTTATAGTAATGATGGTTGCGTATTTAGACTGAATGGGTGATCCATGCAAATTGTGAATTTGGGATGGACAAAGCTGTAAATACACAATATAGGCTACCTACTCATTTCTTATTCTTATAACGCTATAAAAACTCATAGAAGATTTTATGGCATCGTAGAAATATCAACATCTAATAATTTTCAAATGGAATTCTGTAAAAACAGGATATTAGACTATTTATTTAATAACCAGCGTCATTTACTTCCTGCTTGTAAATACATGAAACAATTAAAAGCGTTTGTTGAGTACTTTATTATTGTAATTTCTTCAACTTGATGATAGCTTTTATCAGTATTCATTGTTAGGTTCATGTTTGTTATTTATTATTTTTGTTGAAAGACAAATACAGTTAACATAAATGTATTCAAATCAAATCGTTCGCTGATAGTAATGGGCAATGATTGATAATATCTATACATCCAGCAAGAAAAAACGTAAGAGGTGACACGGCAAATTGTGTTATTGGTGCTTTTAGAACACGCTGAAAGGTATTTTCAGAATTTAACCTCTTGAGACAATTCAGTGTTACTGCCACAATTTATAAAGAGGCAATTTCTCCCTTCACGTTCTCTTCTACTGACATGAAAATTATCAAAATGTTTTTACATATATATTTTAATTGTATGGAATATTTTAATATTAATTAATATATTGTTAAATGTATAACTGTTTTGGAGTTTTGCTAATGCAAAAGCAAAACTTATATAACGTTTGTAAAATGTGATTTAATGATTAATTTCATGTGTATATAGATCTGGTTATGTATTTTTAGTTAATAGTAGAGAGAATTAATTTAATATAACACTACTTACATGTAAACATTCTTTTCTTTTATTTAATACAGGTGATATACACTGTTGCCTGCAATTATCTTCATTAATATAATTTAGAAACAACAAATCGTATAACATTGATGATTCACTCTTCACTTACACAACTACAACATTGGTAGTTGGAAAATTTGCCCAAATACAAGCTCTATTAAGGAAACATGATTTGCTTTTAGTTTTCTTCAAAATATTGCTTAGGTAGAAGTTACCGGCTCTTTTTACAAAAAACACATGAACTGGACATCTGGAATCTAAAGACACAATCGAGTAAGAAGTTACATCGGATATAGACGTAAATCAAGGGGGAAACGAATTATTTTGCTTAGAGACTATTCTTTCAAGCAAGTAATCGGATGTATACACCCCATTCAGCCTCAATATCCTACATTACAGTCACAACTCATCGGGGATAGATATGTTATATTATTCCTCCCTTTCTAACCCTATGATCAACACTCATAGGGTATAAACACGTGCTAATCAGCCTCAATATCCCACATTACAGTCACAACTCATCGGGGATAGATATGTTATATTATTCCTCCCTTTCTAACCCTATGATCAACACTCATAGGGTATAAACACGTGCTAATCAGCCTCAATATCCCACATTACAGTCACAACTCATCGGGGATAGATATTTTATATTATTCCTCCCTTTCTAACCCTATGATCAACACTCATAGGGTATAAACACGTGCTAATCAGCCTCAATATCCCACATTACAGTCACAACTCATCGGGGATAGATATGTTATATTATTCCTCCCTTTCTAACCCTATGATCAACACTCATAGAGTATAAACACGTGCTAATCAGCCTCAATATCCCACATTACTGTCACAACTCATCGGGGAGGGATATGTTCTATTAGGCCTCCCTCTCCAACCCTACTATCAACACTCATAGGGTATGAACACGTGTCATTCAGCCTCAATATCCCACATTACTGTCACAACTCATCGGGGAGGGATATGTTCTATTAGGCCTCCCTCTCCAACCCTACTATCAACACTCATAGGGTACACGTGTCATTCAGCCTCAATATCCCACATTACTGTCACCACTAATCTGGGATGTATATGTTCTATTAGGCATTCCTCTCCAACCTTACACTCACCACTCACCCGAGATGAACATATCACATTCATCCTCAATCTTCCACCATACTGGCACAACTCATCGGGAACGGACGTGTCCACTTAGGCACCACTCTCCAACCTAACTATTACGACTGGTCGCGGATGGACATATCCCTGTCAGCCTCGATCTAACAAAATATAATTAAAGCACATAAAAAATTTTGAAAATCTAAAACACTTTATACCAGTGTGATTAAATTAAAATTTCGTGCACCGAAAATAATGTCATTAATGTGTTAATATTTAAACAAACGTGACTCAAATAAATTACAGATAGTTAACAAAAACTGAACGCAATACAACTAAAAATGTGTACAGACACCTACGATAAAAACAAGCAATGCTTTTATTTGTATTTGAATTCAGTTAACATGTGTAAACTCTCCATGTCCAGTCAGTTATTAAAGTTTAATGGAAAAAATCAAGCATACAGTAGCGCGGCACCTGACACTCATTCTTATTTTAATTGGACTGTAGGAATTCCCTCATCGCCTAATTTCTGTTAAACATAATTCCCTTTATCAGTCGTCTAAAAACTGACGGAATATTTCGATAGATAGTCTAAATCCACATCAGATAATGAATTTGCAAGTTTTAAATTAAAATACTTATAATTATAACAAAAATTAACAATTTAATGAAGTACTCTACATATAACGAATAATTATAATATATATTAAACTAAATTATTCATTATATATACATTATTGTACAATTAATTATTCATTATACCCTGAGGTGCAAAAAAAGTAGGATATTCTGTTTTTTATATGTCCTTAGCTTAAACCAATTTGTTCGTCATGAATCATATTTATATAAATAAATATAGTGAATAAGTTCCAGTTCTAAGTGAAAACAACTGATTTCTTTATAAAAAAATAGATAAACCTGTTCATTCGTTTCATTCTGCATGTCTATTATTGTCATAAGGTACTAGTGAATTCTTATCAACCCAAATCTTGCTTGACCTTCGTACATCACTGACGGCCACCATATCCTCATTCCTGTTTCTGGTTGTAACTGATCAAGTTGTAGTTGAACAGTTGTCATGCATTTTGCCTCTTTCACCAGTGAATGTTACTAGATTGGTCGCATTAGTTGAAAATGGCAATAGCATGCGTTGGGTGACAGAGATCACAGGATTTTCACGTTCAAGCATTAATAGAGCTGTTATCCGATTTTGGTTTACTGGTAGTTATGGTAGAAGGCTCGGATCCGGGCATAGCCTAGCAACTATTGCTAAGGATGATCTGTTTATTGTTTCGTTGAGTCTACATAATCGGTTTACAACTTCTATTGAACTGGCAAATGAACTTCGGAGGGTTTGGGAAGTGAATATTAGCACATGGACAGTAAGAAGAAGGTTACAGGAAAGAATCAAATGCTTGATCGGCCTGCCACTGATCCAATACCGACCACACATCATCTGCAAGCTCGTTTGCAATTTGCAAGAAACCACTTAAACTAGACTATTGACCAGTGGAGTTGAGTATTATTCTCCGACGAGTCCAAATTCACCCTCAGATCTTCTGATGGTCGGGAAAGGGTATGGAGGAGGCAATGGGAGCGATATGTGCAATGCAACATACCATCCAGGGACAGTTTCAATGGTGGCTCTATCATGGTGTGGGGTGGAATATCAAGAGAAACGGAGTTAGTCGTTTTTCATAGAGGAACTTTAAATGGTCAGAGGTATGTGAAAGAGGTTCTAGCAGAACATGTTACAGTTTATGCAGGATTTGTTAGGCCAGATTTTGTTTTTATGCATGACAATGCTCCACTCCATATCGCTAGAGAGGTGCAATATTACCTTCAGGAAGTGTAAATTAGTACAACGGAGTAGACAGCACATAGCACTGATTTAAATCGTATTGAACACATCTCGGACCAAATAGGGAGGGCGATTAGAAGTCAACGTGGTGAGCTGCTAACTTTGTATCACCTTCGACAGGCTGTACAGACAGAATGGAACAATATTGGTCAACAGAACTTACAGAATGTAATTGAAAGCATGCCTAGGCGATTGGAAGCTGTCATCATTGGATTTCTTTTGTTTTGAGTTATTTATCGTCTAAGTAGTTGTGTTCAAGTTGGTTTAAACTAAGAAAAAAATAGACAAATAGTAAATAAAACGACAGTGTCCCACTTTTTTTGCATCTCAGTGTATATAGAACATTTCATTAAATTGTTGATTGTTGTTATAATGTTTAATATTTTTAGCTTTTTCCCACTATTTGGGTTTGGAAGGCCAAGGGGTAGTTGAATAAACTGTTTTATGTGTGTTGAGTACAGTATTTTCAAGTGGTAATACCAGTTAAGCATATGATATTAAGATGGGCGATATCGCTGAATTCAATTACACTGGAGTTGACAGCTGGGATTCACACTCATTTTGATCACAGTGATTTTCGGTTACGTTAAAATCAAATCAAATTTTGATTTTTAAGTTTATATTTAATACAACACCGTTTTTGTTGGGAAACATTTATCATAGAAATGCACTATATGTTAAACTTAACTTAATGGGCAACTTAATGAATTGATTTATGACCTTTGCAACCTCAATGTGATGTAATAATAAATATGAATACAATATTTTAACCCAAACCAAACCAATATTTTAACCAAAACATACCCAAACCCCTTAAATACTAGTAAAATTTTCAAAACTTAAATCAGTTAAATGCTAATTTCTCCCCAAATAAAAAATTGGCAGACTCCACAAATCGTAACATAGTTAAAATAAGTTCATATTATTATTATTTAAAATAAATAGCATGGAAAGCGTTGGGATGAATCTCTTTAATACATTCAAAAAGTTGGACGAAGATTGAAAATTAACTTTCTCAATTAATAGTTGTTACTTTTCTCAGGAACATCAAAGGAAGAATATTAAGCAGTCTGTACCAATCTATCACTCAGTTGGAAAAGGAGACGTTCTCCTGTTTGAGAAAAGAGAAAAAAATGGCAATGCTACAACAAATATAAACACCAACATTTTGACTTAAACTAATATTTTTAATTGTAATTAATTCACCCTGTTATCAAAGGGGTTTAATATCTTCTTCTACATTGTCCGATATGGAATATGAAAGATTTGTTATTTTCATGTCCAACAACTGTCATTGTTGAATTCGTTAAACCACCAGTTCATTTAAATTTCTTTGTATACTTTATGTATTATAAAAGGAGAGTCGGTGGCCGAGTGTCTAAGGCGTCAGGACTTGTGCCTGAATTAGAAATAGCGAAGGTTCGAATCCTGTCCTTGACCGATAGTTTTTATCAGTAATATTCACCTTGTACTGTACTGGTTCTCCCCCTTACTCTGCCTGATAATTTACCCACACAGATAAACAGTCTATGGGAAATGGGTGGAGCAATATAAAAGAAGAGATCGCCACTCTTTAGAAAAAAATGCTATTTACGAGATGAGGTAGGTCGAAGATTCAAAATGATGAACGTTGGCCAAAGTCTATTATAGTTTAACAAACAATGCTAAAACAGTTATGACAAGAGTCATAATGTCATAATGTACCTATTTGAAATAATTTGAGGTTTTCCACTACAATTTATTTGTAGCATATATCGATCTTTAGCATTAATTGAAGCCTTCGTAGGATCTGGGCCTTCACAATATTCATTTATTTATTCTTAAGGCACCGATCGTCAAGATATGGGTGAATATGGATTTCGAATGATTGTGATAAGTGTAAATGAGCGAATGTAGTCATTGTTACAAACTAAGGCCGACTATACCTTAGAAAGTGTCACTAATTAATAGCCCAATGACAAATGAACAGCCGGTGGTTATTAGCTGATCCTTCTCAAAATGTATTATGACTCTGATTGGGATCAAACTGAGAACCTTTAGCTTATGAAGCTGGGATTTAACAAACTAAGCTACTGACCAAAGAGAGACGTGAGAAAGTAAAGAAATCTCATCGTAAATATAGACATCGATAGATTGCATTCGATATATCATCTAAGGTGTAGTTTTTATATATCATAATAAAAACAGGAGAGATTAACAAAGACTGGGTTACTGTAGATGGAGTTTGGATAATTTTGACAATCTGCAACTCCACCTCTAACTACTATGAAATGTGTTTGATTTGACTTCCAGATTCAAAAATCGTTTATTCACTAAAAAGAATACGTGTTACAAAGGCTACAAGAATTGTTGTAATGAATATTCTCCGCACTTAGATCTATTTATCTGTGTGTGGGGAGCAGTAAGCCTCATATTATATTATAAACAACATGAAATAACAATTAATTTTCTGTATTGAAAAAATTAACTTAGGATGTTATATAAACTAACTATATGACCATTATCAACAAAATAACAAATGTAACAATACTTTGCAATGACAAAACACATCATTATTAATAAACATGAATTTAGGGAAAACATAGTGAAATGAATAATGAAAAGGCATTGTGGACATGCGGACGTCTGCATACTTTTATGCATATGGCGATTGAATGAGCATCTCAGCAGCCTCGTGACCCATTTGTTCCAGCCACTTAATCACACTTTTTTTTATAAATAGCAACAATAGAACCCTCTAAATAGGAAATTTCATGTAGGATGTTACGGTAGAGCCAATGAGCTAAATGATAAGAATTTGTTATTTGAATGGAGTTATTTAATATAGGAATTTCAACATTTAAATGCATTCTATTTCTAGTTGAGTAATTGTGCTGAATCTGATTAAATATTAAATATTGTTGTGAATATTAAAAATTAATAATTTTGTATGTATAACTATCTTATACTATGGGGTGGGAAACTCTTCAAAGAGTAAACTGGTTAGATATCTTATGGTTTTTTAAAAATATTGTTTTTACAATCGCTCTCCGAGAGACATCGAGAGGCCGCAAAGTCGAGGAGGAGGCACCCCCCCTCCCAAGCCAAAATACCATATTCCAGCACCGACTGCACGCACGCATGGAAGGCATCCCTACAGTGATCCACACTCAGCACCTGACTAAGTTGTTCAAATGCGTAAATACATTTTTTTATCATATCTTGATGCACTGAACATGGGAAACCCAACATAGCTGATGATAAAAAACAAATCCTAAATACTTGAATTGATCCACACGTTCAATGCAATCACAACTACAGGCTTGAGAGTGTAGATCGCCACAGGAATGCATCTTCAGCACCCTCGGACCAGGATGATTAAGTAAATAAATTGGTAGTCACTTTGTTTTGGTCACATTTAGAGAAAGAATATTGTTATCAAACAAGTTTTTTAACTTTACCAAGTCCGAAGAAGCTTCATTGTAAGTCTCGTCCCACAAAGAGCCAGAGGATACTAAAGCCACGTCGTCAGCAAACAAGAACAGGTTTCACTGTAGATTAAGTTTTGAAGTATTGTTGATATATATTAAGAAAAGAAAAAAATCAAGAGAACTGTCTTGTACCACTCCATAATCTACTTTAGTTGAATCACGTTCTACTCCGTTAGTCGATTTTTTTTGTAACCTGTTTTCAAAATAAGTCGTAAACCAATTAACAATGTTGATTTAAAAAACGATTGCTCCTAATTTATTAAAAAGTATATTTCTATCTACTGAATCAAAAGCCTTAACTAAATCTTGAAAAGCTATTAAAATGCGTGATTGTGAATTGATTTGAATAGGATGTACTTAGTAATATCGAACAAGGCGTTTAATGTGTTTTTTAAACTCCTAAAGCCATATTGGTTATTCTCTAAATTTCCAGCCATATTTAGGTAATCATAGACTTGGTTATTCACACACTTCTCTAGTATTTTAGTTAGAGTAATTAGAATTGAAATTGGTTTATAGTTATTCATTTACTTTAGCTATTTTATAAGGTTTTGGAAATTTGCCTAGATTAATAGTCATGTTTGTTATATGCAAGATTGGATTACTATGGACATGAATGTTTAACTGTTTTTTAAGTGACTTACCGTCACCCCGGCAGTGAATGTTGTCCCAGAAGTCGGTGGCCTTTGGACTATGCCTGAAACAGAAATAATTGCCATAATACTTACATCATCGTTTTTACCTTATTTTGCTAACACTCAAACTATAGTCCTACTGCAACTGTAATTCTACAGATACATTTGATATTTTATCAATTTGAAATAAGCAGTTTATTTTACTTGCAACTCAGTAACAGTGCAATCGACTGTTTAGTTCTATGGGCATCGTTTTTTAAATAAGCAGTTTATTTTACTGGAATAAAAATGCAATCAGCTGTTCAATTTTATGGGCGTCATACTTTAAATAAGTAGTTTATTTTACTTGCAATCTTAGTGTAATCATCTGTTTAACGTTATGTGGGTATCATATTTTGATTTGTTGGTTTCATATTTTAAATCCGCTGTGTTTGACGGCATCTTAGTAAAATCCACAGTTTAATATTACAAGCCGCAATGTCAGTTGCACTTTAAATGAGCAAATCAATTAATAATCTTAACTTTGATTGCTTACAATCCATAGTAAAACAAAAATGTTCATAACTTAGTATCAGTGAATGTGGTAGTGATCATTGTGCTGGTGACGTATCTACATTGAGAAGCGCCGAAACCAATCAGGGCCGTGGGGTTTCACAGGATCAGCATACTCTCTTTACTCTGTCGCTGAACATTTTGGCCGCTTTCCCCTTTTAGCTTACTGTGACACGCTGCTTGCGATTTTTACTCTTCCAGTAATGGACGTGCTGTCAATGAGGAAACACGACTATGAATTAGTTGTAACACAGCTTTAACAACTAAACTAACTTGTTTTGAACAACACATGCAAATCATTTGGACCGGTTCCTGGAACATTTAAGGGGTAATCCATTCTGAACTTAACTATATAAAGTAGTTCAGTAGTTAAAATGTTGGTTTTTTATTCAAGTTTTTACATGATAGCCATAGTATATAAATTCCAATACGGCTATCTTAACAAAATCACTTTATAAAAATAAGTTATGACAATGAACAAAAAAATTAACATAAACATTGAATGTTGAATGATTTAATGATTTTGTGAAGTTTTCTAGGTAAACATTTGACTTTAAGAAAAGAACTCACAACGTTTCAAAGTTGATTGATTCAAATCGTCGTCAAGTCAATAAATAAACTTGTAGAAGTAAAGAATCCTTGTCACGATGTAGTAAAACGTGTTCATAATACTTTTCTTTGTGAAGAAACTTGATAATTGGTATATGTTTCATTAACACAACTTACATAATACAGTTAAGTGTACTTATTAGAGTTAAGTTTAGGAATTAAGTGTTCCTGTAGTCTCTTTAAGTGTTTCAACCTAATTGAAAAACTGTTAAGTGCACAAAGAGTAAACCATCTTTAAAAAACACTACTTAAAACACTATAAATGCATTACTGTATAATTACAATGTACAAAATCCTAGCTATAAATTTAAAACCCACTTAATAAACCACCAAATAAATTGCCAATTTTGTAGTTAAAAAATCTCTACAAAACTCAAGCTAAATGAGTTACTGAAAGAGGGGAACAATTAATAAATTTATTTCAATTGCCGTTTACATCAGAATTCAATTTTGAGTGACGGCATTAGTGGCGTGCTTTAACCAAGCTACTTGGGGACAAAGTGTTGTGGAGATTGTAAGCAAAATGTTCTACGCTCGGTCTTCTTATTACCGAAATGGCGTCCGCTCAATGATTGCTATCAGTGTGGGAACTACTAGGTAAGTCCAAGGTATCCATGCTGGGTGGTGTTCAGTGTCCGGATGTTGTGTAGGAGAGAGAACTGAGTATTAGCCTTGGCAATTAGTTGAAAATTAGATACATACTATATGGTCCAGATTCCACGTAAAGCTGTAGGTTCATTAGTTATTCTGGGCCATTAATAAATTACCCTTTCTGAGGAACAGTCGAACTAATTTAGTATTCAGACTACACAGGTCACCCAAACTCATGTGTGCAATCATTCATACTCGCCATAAAATCCACATACAGTCGTGTCGGCGTCTCATATCTAATAATTGTACCATTGACATTTTTCTACAGAAGTTTAATGTTAGAAACGTCGAAAAAATACTCAAATCACACATAATATTACGTGAGTAGCATTACTTGTACCAATGCGTAACATTACTACAAATAAATAGTTTTTTAATTACCATAATACGTGTTGGTACATATACAGTACAAGTAAACGTCATACAACACAAGTATATTACAATACAAGCACAAAATGCACAAATATATTACAATACAAGTACAAAATGCACAAACATCATAGTGATCGATTTCGGTGAACCACGCTCACCTTCCTCAGACCAGAGGGATTCACAAAAGAAAAGAATGTGCACATTTTGTGTCGTGTGACGTTTACTTGTACTGTACAAATAAATGCGTTGTAGTTAGGTTTATGATACTGTCTGAACATGATCTACTAGTAGTTTACCGTCCTTAACAGCTGTGGAGATTAATTTATTTCTAAGCCACAAGATCCATTTTCGTACTAAATTTCAACTAGAGTTTCGTAATATACAGATTACATACATTTTCAATATATTCTATAATTTTTCTTATCTTCAAATAATTAAGTTAATATAATTTTGGGTCTCCAGTATTAGCTATCTTACGTTTTTTTTTTTTTTTTTTTTTTTTTTTTTTACTACAGTGTTTAGTAGTGTTTATTTTAAACAGTATTTAACTTTTTAAAGTAGTTTTATACGATAACGTTTCGCTTGATGGGAGCTACGCCTCCAAATTTCTCTCATACTGCACTTAATGTCCTTGTCAATGAACACTTTTAGAACTACTTCATTATTTTTTGGGGTAATTCTTCTTAATAAGAGTCAATTTTCAAACTACATAAAAAAAGCTGTAAGAATTATTACAAAATCAAACGTTAGAGCTTCTTGCAGCACACAGAGAGTGTAGATCGTAAATATGAGACTAGAGTTAAAGATCTTAGATTTCCCAAACATAGACTGACACTCTATGAAAATGGGTCGCATTATATGGCCATTGAAATTTACAATAAATTAATAGAAGAGATAAGAGAAGGCAAAAATCTTCATATTTTTAAAATTAGATTACAACATTTTCTAATAGACATTTGTTCATCGAAGATACAAGAAATATTACCACTTTAAGTTTATTCTTAAGATTAACAATGTATCCTGATGTACAGCTAAATGTAGATAGTTTATATTTAAAATATGTGACATGTCATAGATTACGGTGAGAATTGTCTCATTTATGTAATTTATGTAAATAATAAAGAATTGAATTGAAACAGAAAACTGAAAAACAATATAAACATTTCCATAATCATTTATTTTCATTAACAATAATTGAAGTCAATAAAAACAGAAAATTAATAAAATTAGTATAAAAAATTACAAAAATCCTCTTCAGTCCCAAACAGTATAACCTAATGAAATATGAAAACACACGTCTTTGAATTAATAGAGTCCTCTTAAATGTATGATAATGTGAATGATAATGGATTAAAATTTAAAAATATTATAATACAAACTATTACATTTATAATATAAAAACACAGAATTGCTCCTGTGGGCTGCTTGACTTGACAAATCTAAAAAATTACAACAAATCTTATTAAAAATTTTAAAAAATTTAGATCAACATCGGGCTTCCATTCTCCATTCAACGTAAAATTGTCTTAAATTTTTAAAAAGTACAATAAAATATAATTTCTAAATAGCAATTCATGATTTTTCATATTTCGATGACTGAATACTATATATCGCATACTATATATATCGAAGGAACAGTCAAGCTGTTTTTATGAGTCACTTTCACATAGCCGCAGTGGCGCAGTGAATGCACAGCCATCGGCCCTACACCGTCCTAAGTACCCCTAAGTACAATTCAACTTATTGTACACTGTAGAATACATGGCACATTCAATCCACCTATAGAATACACATTGCACTAGAAGTCTGCTATTACACGAAGCAGACACCATTTAACGTACTCTACTGTCGCACAGAAAGTTTTTATTCTCGAGTTTGAAGGTTTTTTACACTTTTACTGCTCAAAATTCCGTTGATTTATCGCACATATTTGTAAATTTGTGATTGGCGAGAATGTTTTCTATAAGTTTAATTATTTTATGGATGTTTAACGTTTCTAGAAAAAAATTAATTAAATTTCTCTGCTTGTACTTACACATATACTGAAAGTACTATACATTTCATAAGGATTACGAAGTGACCTATTAATTAATTTTACGACGACTTTTTCTTTCTTGAAAAGTTGAAATTCTGAACATCTTAAAACTTATGGAAAACATTCTTGTCAACCACAAACTAAAATATAAATGCGATATATTGACGAATATTTTAGTAATAAAGGTGTAAAATTGATGCACACTGAATACTAGTTAAAATTGCTGTACTTTTTTTGTTCCAACAAGGATAAAAATTACTAAAACTTATGATACAATTTTAAAATGCATTTGTTGCAACATAAAATTAAACGAGGAAAACAACGGCGTGGTTGAATATTTCATAGCCTCTTAGTTCCTTAGTAAACAACCTCCAATTTCGTTCGGATGGTACTCATAATTTCTGTGCCGACAGTACTCCTCCACTACGTCTTTGAACAGTACACTATTCTGCTTGCAAATAGTAAAATATGTTTCTTGTTTGCAACGAGAAAAATGTACCTTATTTTAAATACGTGATGAGTTAAGGTAAGAAGGTCATTCAATAATGCTGTTAAGGTTAAATACGTCATTCAAGGTGTGTGGAAGGTGAATGAGTTATTAATGCACCTCAGTTGTGTTATTTAAGACCCGGTATTTGAGCAGCACTTAAGATCTATAGAGTCTGTGGTACTTAAATTAACACTGTTATCGCTATATTGACTGGTGCGAATAGGTACAAATTGCAAACAAGATATGGTACATAATAACAATTGGAATGTATTGTCTAACTTAATGGGCATTGTACCTTAATGGTCAGTATCAAAACTTCGCAAACAAAAATAAAACCCTTAATTGTTGGTAGGTTTAATTTATAATTGTGAGAGGATGAACGCTGTCAGGCCTATACTTACGGAAACAGGCCCCTTTAATCTCGACCAGACGACAACACTTGGAAACTTATATTACATGTTAGTTGAGTGATTAGTATTATTGACAATTTATCAACGGCTATTACAGGTTGATAACGGCCAATACACTACAAAATATATACAGTGTAACTTATCCTTACAATTTCTCAGTGTAGTGATATTTTGTATACCATTCCAGATTCATTACTGTGTGTGATTTTTCATGATGGTATATTATATAAATAAATACATCATTATAATACACAGGCTTCTCATCACTAAAGTTTACACTTTTTACTAAACAACTAAAACTATCGTCAATAAATTTCACAAAATCAATAAAAACAAATAAGTATGATTTAAATAAATACACATTACTGATTAAAAACTGTATTAACATATGTTTTTTTAGATAAATTTGATAAAATCAAAAACGTTAATACATATTTGTGCTGGGTTATGAAATACTCTTTTGTATATTAACATATCAGCAGCCTCTTTTATGATCATTCTTTGCCGTCTTGTATACTTATACGAAAAAAATGTATTTCACAATCCAGCTCAACTCAATTCAATGTACTCAACTTATTTATAGGGTGTTTCAAAACTCTCGTTATAAGCATTGGGATATTTTTCCATATACCAAAAGGAGCTAAAAACTAAATGTAAGTAATGGTTTTTCTCTTCTCGTTCATTGTCTGTCTGTTTATACGTATTTTTTACTTAAATAATTATATTTTTGTAAAAATCAACTAAATTTAACCAAATTTCATAAACGTATTTATTATAATCATATCTAATAACAAACAGTTTGATTTAATTTGTTCTTTAAGTTTCAAAATGGCAGCCATTTAAAATACTTAAATTGGAATAACTAAAAAGTATTAATTTTATTAAAATAGCACTAAAATAACTTTGTTTATTATTTAAATACAAATTAAACGGTATACAGTATTAAGTTTTAAAATCAAATATCAAATAACTGAATTATTGTAGGTTTATTTCGACCGTGCATGTTCTGAGAACATACAGAATGAGGTAACAACATGCACGGTCAAACCAAACTTGCAATGATTCAGCTATTTGATATTATATGTTAAAACTTAATATACCGTTTAATTTGTATTTAAATATTCTAAAAAAAAGTAAGTTAAGTAATACTTTAATAAAATTAATACTTTTTTAGTTATTTCAATTTAAATATTTTAAACAGCCGCCATTTTGAAATTTAGTGAACAAATTTAACCAAACTTTTTTGTTATTAGATATAGTTATATTAAATATGTTTATGAAGTTTAGTTACATTCAGTTGAGATTTTACAGAAATATAGTTATTTAAGTAAAAAACAAGTATTGACAGGCAGATAAAAAAACTAAAAGAGATAAACCATTACTTAGGGTTATTTTTTGGCTTCTTTTGGTCTATGGAACAGTATCCCAAAGTTTGTAACGAGAGTTTTGGAACATCCTGTACATTTATTTTATTTTGTTCATGAAACAATTTGTTTTTAAGAATTAATACTTTTTTAAATTTCATTTTCAATTATATGTATGTACATTGAATTTAGTTGAGCTGGGTTGTGAAATACATTTTTTTCATATAAGTATACAACACGGCAAAGAATGGTCTTAAAAGAGGCTTCTGATATACAAAATAGTATTTCACAACCCAGCACGACATTCTACAATTAAATGTTCTATGTTTGATAACATTCTTAATTTGCGTTTGGTTTTTGAGTACTAAGATAAATTGTGGTAAATAAGTGATATTGAGAGAAAGTAATTGGGGAAACATACAAACAATTAAAAACGTAAATTAAATTTGAGGTCAGGCTCACTATATTAAGGCTATTATTGTTAAGGATTTTTGTCCAGAAGACGTACTTTGAAACTGAAATTTCCCAATACAATAGCAAAATTAGAAGAGGTGCCTGAAAAGTAGCCCCTCCAGTGGAGGCATGCGTCACTTTGACGTCACAGCTGGAAAAGGGGGGTACTTTTCTAGTCGCGAACACTACTTACAGTGAGATTTCAACTGTTTGTTCATTTTGAAATTATCAAATGGTATATTATTATCATTGAGTGATATTACATAATGAATTAAGATGATAATGTAAGAATTAAGGCCCTACTGGGTGGATTTGTGCTGACTGGAAAAGTACCCCCCTCCAGCCCGTGGTGTATGGTCTGGAAAAGTAGCCCCTGGAAAGTATCCCCCCCCAAGCCTTTTGAGTGGACTATATCAGGAATATTGAAGCCGTTTGCGTTTTGTATTTGATGCTTCGGCACAGAGAATAAACATAATATCTGTTCTATTCTGTATGCGTTAGTGTATTATAAATTTTGTAAATAATCATAACATTCGTTACTATTCAGGAAACATAACATTTTCAAATGTTTTTTACATTATTCTGATCAGCTAAGTAATCAGTTTATTATATCATTAATAACGATAGTACTTTTTCTACCTTAGGAAAATTAGCTAAGCAATAGTGGCAAATCAGTATAATAATTTAGCAAATCAGTCTAAGACTGAATTTTAAAGATAATTTAAATAATTAAATAATAATAGATTTATGGCTAATACTAATTAACTTAAATTGACTCTATATTTAAAAAATATATGGAATTAATAATCTCAAGGGAATTTTAATTAATGTAAAGATTTTGGGATGCCTCACATGATATTAAATGATAAGTTAAATTATCCGTAGCGTCAAAATTATACTGGTAAAAACCAATTCAATTTCGTTATAAACCCTTCTATATTAAATTTCTGTTCTATAACTGGATTGATAAAACTAAATAATTTAATTTTATAATGCTATATAATTGTATCACACTTACTGCTATATTCAATAGTGTACATTAAATACACGACAGAGGTTTTTATTGTGTCTGAAGACTTAAAGAAGTGTTTAAATAAATTGTTCTTATTTAAGTTTATCATCTAAATAATCATAGAAATGTTTATTAAAAAACATTTTGGATTCATAGGAGATAATTAAAAATTATTATAAATACTCAAACAAGCATTAAGTTTACAAAGTAATAAAACATTAAGTTTACAAAGTAATAAAACATTAAGTTTACAAAGTAATAAAACATTAATTTTGTTTTATTACTTTACTTCACTTATTTTTTATTTCACTTTCAGTAATTTTATTCACTCTGCCTTCGGCCTCGACTTGTTATTTTTGCATGTGAAGATGGTAAAATCACTTCATTCAATGCCCACTTCAGCCTTCGGCCTCAGCATGTAGCTAAAAATGTCTAAAATATGGTGTTAATAATATAGCAGTGAAAATAGTCACCAGTTAAAAACTCATGTTGAAAAATCACCAGTTAGGTTCCCAAAAACACTTTTTTTTATTGTAACTAAAAATTATCTAAGATAGAGACATGCAATTCTCATCTTATAATTTACAGTTTTATTGCTTAGAGTTATTTTACTATCTTTTGGAAGACTTTATTAGTGTATTTTTGGATACGTCTCATGCAAAAAATAAAAAAAGTTATCTAGCCATAGAAACTTAAATGTATAATTTTATAAAAATCTGTCTAGTCCTTTGGTATTTAGTTATGCATTATGTATTTATGTATATATATACATAAATACACACATCACAGACATCAAAATTGTCTGTCACCAAAACCACATGGTTTAAATTAGGAGGTCTAAAAAGGATTTTTTGACCAGACTGTAAAGTTTTGTACACTATCGCAATACATCCTCTATACACTTGGGAACAGTTTTTGTCATTTCTCACAGTAAACAATATTTTGTTTGCAAAGCAGTTTGGTTTCAGAAATAATTCGTTCACTCTGGATGTCATGTTCAGCTTCATTTCTAATGTGGTCGGAGCTCTGGATAAATAAAATCATTCATTTGGTATCTTCTTAGATCTAAATAAGGCGTTTGACGTTGTTGCATAAAATACAATGGTATAAGGAGTCTTGCATTTTAGTGGTTGTCGACCTTCCTTATCGGTCGAGGCCAGATTGTTAAAGTACCCTTTCTGGATCATTTTGGATGTCTAGATAGTAAGGTGTCTCCTTGTGCAAGTGTGAGAACAGGTGTCCCCCAAGGTTCGGTATTGGGACCGGTATTGTTCTTGCTATTTATAAATGACCTATCATACAGCATAAGTAGCGGAAATATTTGTCTGTTTGCTGACGACACCTCATTCAATCTTACCCATAAAAACCGAGAAGTTCTTGGGGTTGAAATATTCATCCAATGCAGTGCCCTCCTACAATGGTTGAATATTAATTGTCGCACAGTTAACAGTTCCAAAACAAAATTTATTGACTTTCATCTTACACGCAAAAATTATGACATTCATATAAATTCCCAAATCTTTACAGGCGATTCTGAAATTCTATCTTCTGAATACACAAAATTTTTGGAGCCATTAGTTGACTCCTATCTAAACTATCACCATCACATTGGCAAGGTTTGTAGGAAAATAAGCAGTGGCATGTAACACTTTCCCACCAAGTACAAATTTTACTTCCTCCAAAACTCAAAGTGTTAAATAACAAATGATTATTCTATAAGTTATGAGAAATAATTTAACCTTAATAACTCGCTTAGCTAGTGTAAGAAACTAGGACCTGGAATAAATATTGACACTGGTGAAAGTACAACACAAATTTATTTCTACAGTATATTATCTTGACATTCCCTTCCAAAATATTACAATTATCTTATCCTATTTTACACTATACACCTCCTATGATATACCCTTCTCATCCAATAATAGACCACAAAAATTATTCGTTTTAGAAATCTTCATTCAAATTACCTATAACATTGGCTTCAATATACAGTCTGGTAAATCAATAAAATATTATTAACAACATGAGACAACAAAACTCCTATACCAATAAATCACAATCCTCCAAATAATGACACAAACGTCACATTAAGAATCAAACTAAACAAGTATTATATATGTAAAACGTCTATACAAAAATAATATAAGATTTAAGTTATATTATTTTACAAATATCTTTCGAGACAAGTTAATTATATTCAAATGGCCCTAATTGCTCTACTTTTATCATCCCAAGAATTATCTAACATTAACGGTTAATATTTCCAACGCAATATTTATTTATTTACTATATATCGATCTCAACTCAAACTAAACAAACACTTATATAGACTATGATCTATTGCATGGATTTACGTATTTATAGATTTACAATTTAAATTAACAATCTCAACACATTAAATTATACCGGATTCAATTCCCTCAGTCAGTGAATTATATTTTATTATCAAATTACGATTATTATTAGCTTCTTATATGAGTAATGTACAGCCCGTCGGCTTACGCTTTGGTGTAGGTAAAACTTAATTGAACGCCTTTACAACATTTCCTTTCGTCTACAAATTTTATATTTTCGTTTCCCTTAAACTCTGGAGGTGTTAAACAAATTTTAACATACCCCTGGACTCTATGTCTCCTGCAGGTATGGGGTGTCCACGGGCCGTAGTGGATTCTGCATCCGCTTGTCCCTCAGGGTCAGGTGGGCTGGTTGGGTCTGGAGTCGCTTGCAGTCCCTTAAGGGTGGCTTATTTGGCCCTCAGGATAGGCTGAAAGTCCAGTGGTCCCTCAGGTTTCAAGTTGGCTGTTCGTGAAGTCCTCCGGGGGTTGATATCGCAAGGGTTTGGTCCGTGGCTCCAAGTCCTCCCCTAGCTCGTCCCGTGTTTGATCTGCAGGGCGGGTTGACGAAGCCTAGGTAGTTGGACCTCCAGGTGCTGGTCCTCCCGATAGCTTCTATAGCCCTCAGGATAGGTTACAAGGCTAGTCATCCCTCAGGTTCAGGTTGGCCGCTCGTGAAGTCCCTGGGGGTCGAAATCGCAAGGGGTTGGACGTGACTCCAAGTCGCCCTCCTAGCTCGTCCCGTGTTTGGTCTGCAGGACGGGTTGACGAAGCCTATGGACCTCTAGATGCTGGTCCTCGCAATAGCATCTAATATACCTAATATGGTAATATACCTAGAGGCTCGATAAAATACCAATAGGTATATTTCCAAAAGTCCTATGACTTCCAGATCTCTACTCTCACTCCCTTTTTCTTTTCCAACTTCTTCTCTAGTATCTCATTCCCCTGCCACTCACTGGGCACGCCTCCAATTTCGGAAATACCAATTATTATCGGTGGTCCTATTGCGTATCACGCTATAGGCCCGTTTTCGTGATGGGCGGAACCCTCTTCCTCTCCGGAGCTTCTGCTGATTCTCCGCCGCATCAGCATTCATTGGCCTAATTTTTGGTGAGTCTAAAATGTTATTATTCTGACTATCATGTACAGTGCTGACCCTGCTTTCTTGACATTCGATCCCTTGCTTTCTGAGTTAACACTCTAAGGATGTCCTACTCAAATTTTACCTACTCCACTTCCTGTACCGTATTTACTGTTGTAATAAGACCTCTTTCTCACTCTTACTGTTAGTCTTTATTTTAATTTTATTATTATTATTAAAATGTTATTATAAATATTTGTAATTATGTGGGAATCTTGCACACTCTAGTGTTGCCGTTAAGTAAACCTCAAAGGTGTACAGGCATTTTTGTTTAACGTAGACTCTCTTATTATGCTAACAGATATATACAATTAGCGGCTTATTATGGGTGTATTTATTCTCATATGATATATGGTCCTCCAATATGGGGTGCTGAATCAACGGGTACTCAGCACGTCTTCCGTTTGCAGAAGAAGGCCTTAAGGGTTATTATGGGTCTCAATAAATCCTAATCTTGCAGAGGCATGTTTAGATTGGCAAATCTGTTGACTTTCTCTAGTTTGTACATCCTAGAAGTGTCATATTTTTTAAAACAAAATATTCAACTTCACTCCTAAATACGAACAGATTCTACATATAAACTGAGAAATTTCAACAGAATACCTACTCCAAAACACCGTACCAAGTTAAAAAAAAAACATATTTGTGCTTCTGCAATTAGAATATTTAATACTTCCATCACGTCTTAGGGCGATGAATTTATAAACTTATTAAAACAACAAGTGTCTATTTAAATTCAAACCGGGATACAATATCACAAGTAAGACAATATTCGATATTTACGAAATGTTTGTGAACAAAGTTCTTATCAGTTTTGTGAGAGATTCGGTGGTCAGGCTAATTCGGTGTTTGACGTGTACCATTCCTTACGCAATTTGAAATAAGCATGTAAACTTGTATGTATGTAACTGCATTTTTCCATAGTAACGTCGTATGTATAATAGCCTCAGCATTTCTTGAGTATTAGAAAACCGGTTCTGTTTTCTGTCTCACTGTATAAAATATTAATTCACATGATTAACATTTAATATTGAAATTAATTTATGTAGATTTACCCACATTGTTTATGTGTCTAAATAAATAAATCATAGACCTTCAAAACTACAATCCACAACCAATAGTTTTCAAACGCCTGCAACTTGGCTGCGGCAATCTGAAGTCAGGTTCAGATGGAGAGACGGGGGGTTACTTTTCCACCACTTACA
Organism: Stictocephala bisonia; assembly: GCA_035578905.1. Taxonomy (NCBI): domain Eukaryota; kingdom Metazoa; phylum Arthropoda; class Insecta; order Hemiptera; family Membracidae; genus Stictocephala; species Stictocephala bisonia. The sequence goes on along the minus strand of JAQJVL010000705.1, from coordinate 326,724 downwards.
CAGTCAGCCGGGGGGGGGGGGGGGGGGTACTTTTACAATGCTATAAATTCAATCAAAACTCGCCGTATTTGATTATAAATTTATATTAGACTATATCTTTACATTCAGTGAGGTTACTTGATTGGACGCGGGGGAGGGGGTACTTTTCCAGTCGTGGATACCAGTTTCATCAGCTGTCTAAATAACGTTTTAGTAGCCTCAAAGTGACGTAGGCAGTTGCCGGGGGGTTACTTCCAGGAGCTACTTTTCCGTTACCTCAATTAGATGATGGTAGAAGGAAAATGGCGACTTTGCGACGTCAAAAGAGTGAGCCGAAGGCCAGGTCAGATTTTTTCGGCTAGCCTCGGTTTTGGGTACCCCCTCCAAGTCACAAGATCAAAATAAAGAGCTGTGATTGGCTAAAATATCCAATATGGCTGTCATATAGACTTAAAAATGATTATAATTAATTTTGTATTTGAATCATACAAATTAACTTTAATAACAAGAACCGGATCTATAGTATGTCCAGTAAGTCAGTCATTGACTTTCAGTGCCCATAATTACTATATCATAACGACATAACTACTAAATAACAAGATAGTAATATACGACAATTAAAGACTGTGAACAACTGTGAAAGAATTATTGTAAATGGAGAGAGTGCACACATTGAATGCGAGTGGCTGCAAGCTGACTAGGCAGACTAAGCAGACTCATATTTATCTTCTCGATATGAACGTACGTCTTTCTTCCTTGCTATGTTATGCGTACAATAACAAACCTATATTCTATGTTAATGATTATATGATCAATCACACACTTTATCAATATATTTATACTACAGAAAATGCATGCTCTATCGATAAATAAATAAATAAATATATATATATATATATATATATATATATGCTATTTACCACTCATCACTCTTTCTCCAAATCCAAACGTCCGAGTCCGAATGACTTGAAATTTAGTACATAGGATTATGTTGGCCCCTAGAGGCTCAATAATAAAGGATTTTCCTCTTTGACTTTAGGACTCCATCCCACTGACCTCCAAAATTCCCATTATATACTTACGGGATTGTATTAATTGATTTATTTATAAGATTAACAGTTGTTAAAAAAACAAATTAAATGAAATTGTGGTATGCTAAACTTTTAAAATTCAAAATAATTAAGTACACTAGTAAATTATAAAGCTGTTCTAAATTATATATAAATTGGATGTAGTCTAAACTAAAAATAAGTTGCTGCACGTTTAGATTATATAATCAAACTCAATATTATGACTGGCATAGCGAGCAGGTACAGCTAGTTCTATACACGATAACAAATGTATACTCTATGTTTTTGGTTTCTTCGTATATACATGTCTTACAAATAGCGGAAATTAAGCACCAGGCAGTACTTGTGTTTTAAATATTTCGTAATTTATTGAATTCTTATACCACCTAGAGAAATTTACTTTTCAACCAGAGTAACCACTGCATGACTTCAAACAGTGAGTAGTTTATAAATTGCTAATAAAATCAAAATTTGAAACTTTACTGTTCGATTTATATAACACTTGATTCTAACCAACCGTTGCGTCCAACAAATCCATACGCGCTGAATTAACAACAATAAGTAATATAAGTATAGTGGTAATGTGCCGGTACTACACATTTTTAAGTGAATTAAAGCCTCTGAATCGTATATTTGTAAAACTAAAGGCTACATTTTGAGGTCACTACATTTCCCATTCAATTTTTTCACTTATATCCCACTAGCTAGTATCGAGCATTATTATACTATGTGTTGAATCCTACCAATCCTGTAAAAATGTCCCCTATCCAACATTCTCTTAGCCCTAATATATAACAAATCCCCCTTTCCAAATATTATAACAAATATACACTATACATACATAGAAATATATACATATTACAATATATACAAATGTACATAATACACATAATATATTTATATATGTACTTTAGTAAATCTATATTTAATATTAATAGCTTCATGATTAATCAGGCTCAACTCTTGATTGATCACCCACCTATTTTTGTATTTAAATACAGTTTGGTATCCTATAAGCATGTTTTAAAATAAAAAACAATTATATTGTAAGATAGGTTAAACATATATAAAGACTTATCCTGTTGTCAGTTCTAATTAAGATCTATGTTTTATTCCGGTATTTCTACTGACATTTTAACAGATTATCTAACTTAAACTTAGTTTTATTAACTAACACCAAATTGTATCGAGTTCTACTTTGATACCCAAACAAGGTCATTCCTACTATATATTTCCATCCATAAGTTATTATAAGCTCTTACCCTGACAGTATTTTGCCTTAACTTAACACTTTATACTATTTATGCACAGTAGCTTATAGGCAGAGTAACTAATATTCTTTCATATATGGCCAGAAAATAAGAGCTTTCCTTACTAGCAAAAGAGTTGTCATTGACAACACGTATTATCATGTGACCACCACGACACCAATTTAGTATAGATAAACACATATTGTACTCATAAAAGTATTGTTTTTCTTTGTCAAGTGTAAGTTTTATTCTATAATTGTGAAAGATTCTTATGGTTCTACAGTTATACTAATAAGTACGTACTATTCACAATATTCAACTCTAAAATATAAAAAAATTAGAGGAATGCATGCTGACTCCTATGGAACCTAGACTACAGTCCACCTATAACGTACTTTGGTCAAGATGCGGCAAAGGTCTATATCGACAGCATATCCAGTGAGTTGAGAAAAATACATCAGCCTGATAATACAAAAACTTAGAAACTCGTAAACTAGAAACTCGAGAACACAAACATTCGAGACAGCTAATATACATAGAGGTATTGTAAAATATGCTACTTCAACCCAGGTTAGTTCAGTTGCTCCAGTGAGATATCTTATTAAATATGTGAAGTATAATTATATGGGGTTTCCAGAGATATTGAGGATGATTCTTATAAACGTTCGGATAGTTTTAGTCGTACGGTGAGGAAATGGATAAATGTGATGAGCACACAAAAATGGATAGTTTGGATAATGATGCAGATGATGATAAAAGCGTTGACTCTCGGGAGATATTAGGGTACGTTGATAAAGGAAGATGGGTTGTTTTAGAAGAACTCTTAGGTTAAGGACTTTATGAGATTAACTGAGATGAATGAGATGATCTGAACGTTTTGGTTGACAGACTAAAATTGTTGATTACTGCTAAGAAAACAGGGATCGAGTGTGTAGGAACAGAAGCAAATACAGTACAATCGTGTATACTTTTCAGAAATCTGGTTACATTTCTAGTCAAGTTTTAAATGTTATAAAAAATTATATTTTTCGTTTCAAGTTCTAGTTGTAATAAACAAATGTGTAAATACTTATATAGCTTGCCTGTATGTACACAAACGCAAAATATTTACATTTACTACGGCAAGAGAAATGACGTTACTAAATGACGGCATGAAGAGAAATGACGGCAAGAGAAAACGGCAAATAGTTACTTCTAATCTAGAATCACTTCTAATCTAGAATCTAGAGATGTCCTGTAAAGTGTATATCCAATAAACATATATTAATTTCAAAAATGTGGACTAAGGCCTACTCTTGTGTTTAAAAGCATTGCAGTATTATTTTGGAAATATAGAATATGATGCCCTGGAAAATCTAAAAAATGGCTTTAAAAATTAAGATTAAATCCAATTAAAAATATTGCTTCTCTTATATAGGTCTACGTTTAGAGTACTAAGAAAGGAATGTTAGAGTTATAAAAAATGTAAACAAAGAAAACAAGTTGAAAACAAGTATTTTAAGCAGAATTTTTATATTTCTATTAATTTAAAATTTAAACTTTTAAGTCTATAGAAATATAAAATTTGTATATAAAAGGATAGATTAAGGAATCATATGACCTTTAAAAGGTGTTTAATGCTACCGAAATCTCCAACACGGCTAATCTGCTGCTGCACTAGACAGTACCAGAAGAGAAAAAATGGGTGAAAACTGTTGAAGATATAAACATTACCCACAGCAGTAGAAAAGCCTGATCACTTTCAAGAAAACTCTGTATTGGTAAATCTCTAAATCAAAGAAAAGTGCTTCATTTAAAGACTTCTGACATAGCTAAACGGATAGTCAGCTTATCAAAGTCAGCTCGCTAACCTTCGGACAAACACGTGCTTTACAAGTTGAATGAAATAAAAAAGAGTCAAATGGCACCCCTGGAAGTCTCCAGAAATTTCACTGTTAAGTTAACACAACCTCACCTTAAATATAAAGTCGTTTTTCATTTCATTTCATTATGGAAAATAGTTATATAAAACGAAGAGGTAAATATGGAAATTATTGACAAAAAATGGTTCGGATCCACAACGTAAACGCGCATCTAACATTATTTAAAAGTTGTACTGTCATCTTATTTTTTCTTTAATTTTTAAAATTACGTTTTTATCTTGAATTCTTTACTTTTACGTAATTCTTTCCAAGATTTACATTTCCAAGTGGAGGGTGTAATACTTTCTCCACCAAGTACAACTTTTACTTCCTCCAAAACTTAAAGTGTTTAATAAATGTTAAATCACAAATGATTATTCTACAAGTTATGAGATATAATTTAACCTCAATGACTCGCTTAGCTAGTGTTGGAAACCAGGACCTGAAATAAAATATTGACACTGGTGAAAGTACAACACAAATTTATTTTTACAGTGTATCATCTTGACAATTCCTTTTAAAATATTACAATTATCTTATCCTATGCTACACTATACACCTCCTTTAATATACCCTTCTCATTTAATAGACAATACAAATTATTCGTTGTATAAATCTTCAATCAAATTACTATTAACATTGGCTTCAATATACAGCCCGGTGAATCAATATATTCAAGAGATATTATTAACAAGAGACAACAAAACTCCTATACTATTAAATCACAATCCTCCAAATAATGATACAAACGTCACATTAAGAATCAAGCTAAACAAGTATTATAAATGGAAAACGTCTATACTAACAAGTGACAATTATATATTCAATAACAAGATATACTTTTTTTTATCTTTGGGTGACAGTTTGAAATAGTAACGTATTTGCATGTGAATTATAAAATATCAGTTTTATATTGTATATCTTTTCAATGTTGTGTGTAGTGAGTGTCTGTTACATCTGCCAAGTTGGAGTAAGTCCACCTAACAAATAAGTTCTATTTGCAAATGTTCACAAATTTTAATATAACACAGAATTGCATGTCCAATTTCTTCCAATAGCATAATTTACTGAGCAGACGAATTCTTTCTGCAGTTTAGAAATCATAGACAGTCAAACATATATAGTGCATGGAAAACTTGGCTCACCTTAGTATGCATGCTGCCTGATGTTTTATTCATTGTGAGGGATCTGCAAGGCACCCTTTTTTGCATGTAACCTGCATGTCCATGTAGCCATTTCGATCCACGTGAACAGGAAGAACTCTGCTGTAGAGGTCACGCTCGTCTTCCCTTCCAGCCATTGCCTTCTGGATCGTCGTTACCCACAACGATATCCTACTATAATACATACTGAATTACCAATAATATGGCGTATACTTGCCCTGTCTGTGTCAAGGCTGTATTGGACTCTGATGATGGCCTGGGGTGCGACGGCGACTGCAAGCGCTGGTTTCATCGAGAATGCATGAAAGTCAGTAAAGCTGAATATAATCGATTGAGCGCCGATAATAATATTAAATGGTCTTGCTCTCGCACTGATTGCCTTGTTTCCTCTAGCACCCCAATAGCACAACTCTCTATGCAAATGTCTTCCGTGCTATCAAAACTAGATGATTTGCTGGGTAAAGTTAATAAAATCGATATCATATCTAAAGATGTGGCGGAGATCAGGGCTGATGTATCTGCCCTCTCTAGCAGTTTGTCTAGTCTTGAACCTCGTGTGATGGCTGTGGAGGGCCAAACCCAACTAATCTCACAGAATTTGGCTAGTGTCACTTCTAAAGTTGATGCCCATGGCAACAGGCTTGCTAAGCTCGAAAATAATTCCCCCCCCCCCCCCGATGCTAGGAGTCGTTTCCACTATCGAGGAAATTAATGAAAGGAATCTCCGCGCTAAAAACATTATGGTATTTGGTTTGACCGAGAGTGCAAGGAGCTCTGCCCGTGACAGGACCGAAGACGATAAGGGTAAATTACTGACTATCTTCTCTGCCCTTGATCCTGGCCTGGATGCAAGCAATGTCAAGCTCTTCCGTGTTGGAAAAGGGTCCAGTAGCAAGCCCCGCCCTCTAAAAGTGGTCGTTGGCTGTGAGGCCACCGTCCGGAATATCACCAAAGCTGCTACGAGGGACTTATTGAATGGCCTTGGCGGGGAGTTTTCCGGCGTGTCAATCAGTCGTGACTGGACCAGGAATGAAGCAGTGTACCTCAAAAATCTCCGTGAAGAGTTGTCCCATCGCTCGGAGGCCGGGGAGGTGGATCTAACAATCAGATACATTAATGGAATTCCAAAAATCCTTCATTCAAAAAATGCATAAGTACCAGCGGCACTACCCTTTTTTCTATATTATACCAAAATGTAAATGGAATTCGTTCTAAGTTAACGTCCTTGTAAGCCTCTGCCCCCACTTCGTCAAGTGATATCATTATTCTTACTGAAACGAACCTGAACCCTTCTATTTCATCCTCTGAACTTGGCTTCGATGGATTCATTGTGTTTCGGAAGGACCGATCTCCTCTCACAAGCAGGAAGGTGGACGGTGGTGGCGTCCTGATCGCAGTTCGCAAGACTCTTCACTCTTCTTTGGTTTCGCAGCCTGACTTGCCTGTTGAGGCCCTGAGTGTTCTTGTCAAGATCAACGCCACTTTCAAGATTTTTGTATGCGGTGTATACTTCCCTCCTCAAACTAATTCCCACTTATACTCACTTTTTGCTGACTCACTTGTAGGCACCATCTCTGTATGTCCCAATTATGACCAAGTCTTGATTGCTGGTGATTTCAACCTGCCGGGCTCCTGCTGGACCCACCCTGTAAGCGCCATCAACTCTCCTTCAGCTAACATTATATTTGACCTTGCGTCGCATCTGGGAACTTCGCAAATTAGTGATGTCGTCAACGACAGAGGGGTTCAGCTCGACCTTATATTTGGTTCCCTGGAAATCTTTAATGTTACTTTTGCAGACGAACCACTTCTCGCCCCTGAGCCCTGCCATCCGGGCCTTCTTGTTTCCGGTGCGGTATCATGTCCTTCCTACTCTCGTCCTGAACGCCTTGCACCCATCCGGAATATTGCAAGATGTAATCTAGAAATGGTGAAGCAGGATCTTCAGCGTGGTGCCATTCAGATTGACTGCGACAGCAAAGATGTTGAAGGTGTGTTCTCCAGCTTCAGTAATCAGCTGAGTTCCATTATTAAGTCACACTCGCCTTGGAAACGTGTGGGCAAACCCATCTTCCCTAAATGGTTCACCAGGGAACTTAAAGATCTTGTTGTCCTGAAGAAGACCCTCCATAAGAAGTATAAAACCACTCTGGATCTTGGGGACTACCAGGCCTTCTGCAGCGTCCGTGGTCGATGTAAGGTTCTTGCAGGGGAGTGCCGCTCAAGGTATATCCGCTATGTAAACTCAACCATATCCAACAACGTCAAGGTCTGGAGTTTCATCAGGAACCTTAATCGCACGTCGTCCGTTCCCAGTTCCCTTAGACACGAGTCAACGGAGGTCTCTAGTCCTGCTGAGATGTGTGAGCTCTTTGCTGATTACTTCTCATCTGTCTACTCGCCTTCGCACACCGATGATGTGCCACCACGTTCGTTCTTCACTCCTTTCATCTTTTCTGAGTGCAAGGTCTCCGTTGAAGAGGTCGATAAAAAGCTCATGGAACTGGACGCTAATAAGGGTGGCGGGCCCGATAATATCCCCCCTGCTGTGCTCAAGTTCTGTCACTTAGAACTGGTTGCTTCAATCCATCATCTATTCAATCTCAGCCTGTGTACTGGAATTTTCCCCTCGGCACTAAAGGATGGATTTGTTATCCCTATCTTCAAATCTGGTGATTGCAGGGATGTGGCCAACTACAGGCCCATAGTTATACAATCTGTCCTGAGCAAGGTATTTGAGGGACTTGTCCTGGACGTTGTACAGCCTTTGTTCAAGAGTGTCATCATAGATGAGCAGCATGGCTTCACACCTGGTCGGTCTACGGTGACTAATCTTCTCACCCTTCAATGTCGGGTGATGGAGGCTCTTAGCCGAAGGAGCCAAGTTGACACTATTTACATAGACTTTAGCAAGGCCTTTGACAGGATAAGTCACCGCCATCTTCTTGCAAAGTTAGAGGGCTATGGAGTCGTCGGCACGATGTTGAGGTGGTTCAGAAGCTATCTCTCTCATCGGCGCCTGGCTGTTGTTTTCCGGTCCCAGGTTTCTTCAACATTTCTGGCTAGCTCCGGCGTGCCCCAGGGTTCACATCTTGGCCCTCTTCTGTTTACCATCTTCATTAACGACATCAAGGAGGTTATCAAGGTGCCCTTTCTCCTGTTTGCTGATGACATCAAGCTATTCGTCGAAGATAAATCTCATCAAGACTGCCAAACATTGCAGCGTGCCCTCGACGACGTCTTTGGATGGTGTCTTGCTAATGAGATGTCTGCAAATCCCGCGCTAAAACCAAGCTGATTTCCTACAGTAGAAAGCTGCACCCTCATGAAGCCGTTTAGTTCTTGGATGGAATCCCTATCGCAAGATGTTGCACTATCAAGGATCTTGGCGTACTTATCGACTCATCCTTCGAGTTTGTCCCGCACATCAGAAACATCTGCGCCAGGGCCTCACGGTTACTTGGACTGGTGATCAGGACTGTGAGACATGGATTGAGTATCAGCGTCTCTACAATGCTGTTCAAGGCTCTTGTACGCCAGCTGCTCGAGTATGCATCCGTTGTATGGTCTCCATATCATATTGGCCAAATCCAGCAGCTTCAGTCGGTGCAGTGGCGCTTCGTGAGGTTCCTTGGCTGCCGAAACGGATACAACTTTTTGGACGTTCCTATTGTTGAGCTGTCAGCCGCCTACCATCTCCGGAGCTTGGCAGAGAGGAGAAGAGCTGCCGATCTCGCCTTTCTTTTCAAGCTCCTCAACAGCCTTATCTACTGCCCGTACCTACTTGAAAAAATCACTTTCCATCTCCCCAGAAGTACGAGGCAAGTGAGGTTGTTTGAGCTCGATTTTGCTGCTACCAACTACCTCCGCTTCTGCCCTCTGCCAAGACTGATGCGCTCCGGGAACGACGTCTGTGGTGTCGTGGACTTCTTCTGTGACAGTTTGGCGGTGGTGAGGAGGGCTGCTTCTGCTGATTGAGGACGTTCTACATGAGCTGGTGCAAGTCTTCTGGGCCCGTCTATCTTGTTGTTTTTATGCTGTCCATATTACTATAATCATTTCATCATTGTCATTAAGCATAGTATCATATTTTTTATTATATATTTTTTAAGTTTTCTCTCTTTTTCACAATCTGAAAATTTTTTTGCTAGGCTGCCTCATTACTGCTGGACTGGTGGGTTGTTAGTTGTTGTTATATATTTCAGATGTTATTAATGTTTGTTAACCTCATAAAATTGTTTGTTATTTCTTTTCTAGTTCATATTGTTACCATTGTGTTGTTATCTTATTGTTATGGTTAATAATGTTAATGGATTATCTCTGATTTCTTGTTAATGTTTTCAAATTTTATATTATTATATTACTTTTGAATATTACCTTTAGCTTTTCAACAAATTATGTTTTTTCACAGTGCAAGTGAATGTATAGTTGTTGATGTAGACTTTTGATTGAGAATCATTGTTTCTTCTAGCCTTAAGTCATCTATTCTTATAACAATGTAAATTGGTGTAATGTCGTTGGTATAATAATAAATAAAAAAAATAATAATAATGATATACTCAAGAAATAATCGATCAACTATTTCCAATCAAAATTAACAGTCAAACAATAATATACAGACCTTACCAACTATGACGACCTAATCAATTTACCGTACCATTTAGGTTACATTATTTTACAAATATCTTCAAATTGCTCTAGTTGCTGTACTTTATTCTTCCCCAGAAATATCCATAATTTTTGGTTTATATATTCAACGCATTATTTATTTATTTACTATATATCTATATGAACTTAAAACAACCACTTATACGGACTATGATAAATTACATGGATTTACGTATTTATAGATTTACAATTTAAATTGACAATTTGAACACATTAACTTATACCAAACTCCATTCCCTCAATCAGTGAATTATATTTTATTATTAAATTACGATTATTATAAGCTTCATATATGAGCAATGTACGGCCCGTCGGCTTACGCTTTGATATAGGTATAGACCGCGCGGCGAAGGTCCGGTCCTGCTCTGTGGTCCGGTCTCCAACCCGCCGAGCGGTGATAGGGAGGAGACGGGTAGAGGGCCCAATATGCCTGCAGTCCTGGAAACATTCGCTACTGTACGGACTCACGTTCAGTACGTTTCCATACTGCGTGCGATATATTTGCTTGTGGTTTAGCATGTTAAGAACTTTTACTCAAGTGTACGATAAACAATTTAGTTGGTTATATGTTTGTTTTTATCTAACTACTGTAGTGTAATAAGTCAGTTTGCGGTTTTTTTTTTTTTTTTTTTTTTTTTTTTTTTTTTTTTTTTTTTTTTTGTATCCCTTAAGTGTGTTAAGAGTCTGCAGAGTCTGTCGGCCATACTGTTTTTATTCTCATAAAAACAACGTTATTTTGAATCCATATTTTTATCCATTAGTTATTTACCAAAATTTGTGTATCATATTGCGCATTGAGTTTGCTTTTGATATTATGAATACATAAGCCTAGTTTAGAAAAAATGGTGAAAATAAAAACTTCAAACTAAATAATTTTTATATTTATTCTAATAATAAACTAATTATGAATCCACAAAGCAGTTCAACGAGTAATTTCACTCTTGATCAATTGCAGTTTGTTTCGAAAAGACCGTTTAAAAATAACTGTTAAATTTGGATAAGCGTGATCATTTGTTCGGTTCGAAAAAACATCGTGGGATTAAAACCAACATGGCTGACAGCCTCTGCAGACTATTAGGGTTGTAAAATTAGTGAACGTAAATCCTAAATAGTTTATTCCTTTAGTGGTTCCTACCTCAACTATGGCTCGCTTTATTCCTAAAGTAGCCCAAGGAAAAACTACTATAAATCAGGCTAGGGATATTATTTGGAGAGTTAGTGAGTTCATGACGAATGAGGCCAAATTAAGATATGAACAACAAATCCCCATAAAAAATCGTTAGAACGAACTGCAGTTGCATGTGACGTTTCAAAAACTCTTATAAAGAAAATTCGTCGTGAAAAGTGTTTATTGGACACTTCAGCGGAAGGAGAGTGTTCGTTCACAACTCCCAAAAAATGCAAGAGAAAAAGAACAGTGACAGAACTAGACGATTTCGACAAATGTGTCGTTAGAAGAACCGTCTATGAGTTTTATAAAACTGACGAGTCACTGCCAACTCTTAAGATGTTAAAAAACAAACTACGTGAAAAAATTAACTACCAAGGACGTTGTACATTTCAATACCCTTCCATCTTTACGTACTTACTATCAACATTCTTTCTTTATAACTCCAACAGATGTAGATGAAATTAAGAATAGCCTATTGTTAAACTTTAAAAAAATAAAAACTCAACTGGCTTTGACCAAATTAATGTACATTTACTGAAAAATATAATTGATGAGATTGCACCAGTTTTAGTTCACTTAATAAACAGTAGTTTTATCAAAGGCATTTTTCATGAGGGCCTGAAGTTAAGTTCAGTGGGACCTATTTTGAAGGACAATAACTCTATAAAACTAGATAACATAAGACCAATCAGCTTTTTATCTGTATTCTCTAAGGTATTTGAAAAAACAAAGATTAAAAGACTTCATAGTTATTTATCTAAAGTTAAATTTAGACTCTGTAGTTACTTAAAATATTTCTTATGTTATTGCTGGTCACGCTACTTGTGAAGTGTTACCAGTGTAATTCCAAAGTGTATTTTTCAGAGAAATTGAAAATATAAATAAATTGCAATTTATCCATACTTTCACATCTAGTAAAATAATAGAAACGTGTATGAAAACCAGATGTGTTAACTTGAACTATATTCGCCTTAGACAAACTTTTAACAATGGTCTGATTCAATCAATGCTATAGAACGGTATTTTTTAAAGGGGGACATAAAAAAATGTACAATAATTTCAACCTGATTAAAATAATGAAAATTGACTCTAAATAATCAGTCGTCTAGTTATATTCTATAACTATAATATTTCCTAACCAATTTCAATTGACATTGAGATTGTTTTTTTTAAGAAGTAATAATAGAGTCACAACTCTTCATGATTCCGAAAAAAAAAAAAAACAAAAACTAACCATTCACCAAACAATGAAATATTTTACAAACAATCATGCAATTACTTGGAACCAAATAATATATTAACGTTAGACAGTAATAATAAAACAGAGGTTTATAGTAAAATTAAAAATAATGCTATTTTAAATTAAATGCCTATACACAGATTGTCTGAATCAGGCCATAAGATGAAAGCTATTTTTATCTTGTATTGAAGTAGATTAGTGGTTTTGTTATAATTTTTTCTAACCCTATCATGAAATTTGAATCTAACCTGGGTTTTATATTTTGCCCAGTATTATTCTATACAAATATCATAGGCCTATTTCAATAGTATTTATTTTGTCAAAGAAATAAATAAGTTCACATTTTTTAATATTTCAATATATTATATATTCCTGGAATATTTGCAGATTCATTTCATAATTGAAATAGGAGTCATTGATTGGATTTAAAAACAATTTATTTTTTAATCAATTACCGAATATGAAAAAATTAATGATTGAGTACAACAACCGATTTAATCACCCAATCTATGGTTAAAATGCAATAAATAAAGATTTTTCAGATGGGCTATATAATACAAAAATGTTTACTTAAATCAGCAGTAATTATCACCAGCATTGCCTATATGTTAGTGGTCTATTCAAGCGTGTCTATTTACAAATACATGGTGTGTTAATCATATAAATTAACACGGTGTTTTATTTTATTCAGTTATATTTCTTTATTCAATATGAATGTCACACTGAGTTTTACTGTAATAGTATCAACACGGTATTCTTTATTATTCGAAAGAGATGCAAGCAAATATAAAAAAAGAGAACCTGGATAAACGTCGGCAATATGGAATAAAGGAAACAATTATCCAAGCAGGACGTTGTTTGTGTGTGGGACCTGAGGAAGGAGAGGGCGGGACAGCTGACTGGAGAATGGGGAAGTGGGTTGAGAGGAGGGAAGTGAGAGAGAGGAAATAGGGCTATGTGCACTTGTGCAGCGCAGCGTGGGGCCTCAAAACAGTTTTGGGGCCTTACCACAACTCTCCCATATGGATGGAGTATCTCTTTATATAGTAAAATCAATGGTAAAACGTAATTGAACGCCCTTACAACATTTCCTTTCGTCTACAAATTTTATATTTTCATTTCCCTTAAACCTTGGAGGTGCTAAACAAATTTGAACATACCCCTGGACTCTATGTCTCTTGCAGGTATGGGGTGTCCACGGGCTTTAGTGGATTTGGCGTCCGCTTGTCCCTCGGGTCAGGTGGGCTGGTTGGGTCTGGAGTCGCTTGCAGTCCCTTGGGGGTGGCTGGAGTTGCTTGCAGTCCCTTGGGGTAGCTTCTATAGCCCTCAGGATAGGTTACAAGGCTAGTCATCCCTCAGGTTCAGGTTGGCCGCTCGTGAAGTCCCTGGGGGTCGAAATCGCAAGGGGTTGGACGTTACTCCAAGTCGCCCTCCTAGCTCGTCCCGTGTTTGGTCTGCAGGACGGGTTGACGAAGCCTATGGACCTCTAGAAGCTGGTCCTCGCTATTGGTATATTTCCCGAAGTCCTATCACTTTTTAGATCTCTCCTCTTACTCCCCTTTTCTTTCTCTAGTATCTCATTCCCCCTGCCACTCACTGGACACGCCTCCGATTTTGGAAATACTAATTATCGGTGGTCCTATTACGGATCACCCCATAGGCCCGTTTATTTCGTGATGGGCGCGACCAACTCCTTCCCGGGGCTTCTGCAGATTCTCCGCCGCATCAGCATTCGTCGGACTAATTTTTGGTGAGTCTAAAATGTTATTATTCTGATTATCATGTGTACAGTGCTGACCCTGCTTCCTTGACATCCGACCCATTGCTTTCTGAGTTAATAATCTCAGGATGTCATACTCAGGATGTAATACACTCAAATTTTACCTACTCCACTTCCTATACCGTATTTCCTGTTGTAATAAAACCTTTTTCTCATTCTTACTGTTCATTTTTTAATTATTATTATTATCATTAAAATATTATTATAAATATTTGTAATTATGAGGGAATCTTGCACACTATAGTATTGCCGTTAAATAAACCTCAAAGGTTTACAAGTGTTAAAGGTTTGGGGATGATGGATTGGCAGATTTACGTACGAAGGCTACGTTTCTATGCACAATCTTTATTTTTGATGTATCATACAATAAATTAATTATAATTTCCAGTTGGTTAGAGTAGTAAGAGTTCAAATAAAAATATGGAAAATCAAATGCCGTTTGAAAAAGCTGAATATTTTTCTATTTAATAACGTGCTCTCTGTAACGTTGAACGTTTTTATTGTTCGTTCTTTGTATTTCGTAGTGTGTTGTATATTTTGTCATAGTTGTATTGTTTGTGATGATAATTTATAAGAATACGTAACTTTCTTAACAGTAAACCGTAGTCTATAAAGCATGTATTTTTTAAGGACTTTCTTAAATTACTATGGGTTAAGAAAAATATTCGTAAATGTAGGCTAGTTACGTAAGTAGGCTAACTGTTACGTAAAATAACAGCTTAAGACGATAGGAGGTTTATACCTGTCGAAACGTTGTGTTTGATTCATAAAACCCTTGAAGCGTTGGAAATCTCCGAGAATGTTTACTAATCAGGGTAAATAAAGTTACAACTGTAATTACTAACAATGTATTTAATTTTTTATATTGATACATCTGTTTCAACACTTAGAAAAGTCCTTTTTAATATCTAACTGAACACTTATCATGTAATAAGCGACAAGCTTAGGAGGTTAAAGTAGAGGCTTGAAAAACTATTAAGGCTGCTAAAAACACTGACGAAAAAAAACGTCGTTATTCCCCGCCTACTCACGACAGGCGGACGTGTGCTCAACAATGATCACGGGCGTACTATTAAAACTGTGGCGTTACGTAGAACGTAATGAAAAGTACTTACCAGAACACAACAGCGTCTGTTGTCCAGCAGGACATTTCATCTTCCTGTTTGGCGTTAAGGTCCTTAACACTGCACGATTAGGTCTACGGCACTGTTCTCAATTGTACAGTTCACAAAAAAATATTCATGACCAAAACCTAATTCGCATTTTTAATCTACGTAAATAGCGTTTGAACATTTCCATCTGAAGTTGAACTGGATTAGAAAATCCAAAGAGTATTTTTTTTTTAAAGTATTATCATTTTTTGTAAATTGTTTATTTCTTTGGTGTTGCTGTTGAGTTCGTTTTCTTATTGTTAGAGCTATTATGGATTGTTCGTTGTTCTAAAGTAGGCATATTTATTTATGTTGCTACTTTTTGTTTCATTGTATATTTTTTGTTTCTTAATTTTGTTTCATTGTATATATTTGTTTTTGACTTTGTGTATAGTATGTATATATGTTTAGTGTTATAAGATGAAACAAACTCTCCAGTAAATAGTTTTTTAATCTTGTTAGGCATTTCGGTAACAAAGTTACTATCTTCAGACACACAAACTAAATTTAATGATTGTGATGTATCATGATTTACACACGATCTTGAAGAATGATGTATATATGTTGTTTATTCTTTTTTATTGCATATCCGCTATTCATTTCACACACAACGAGTAATGATTTTAATTTTCATGCGGTACAACTGCTTACTGAACTTAATTATTATTTAGTTTACGTTTAACATTAATTATGGGTTTATGTTTAGTAAGTAACAGCTGAATAAGATATGGGTTTTATACCTGTCCATCTGTTTAAAAACTTGATTGCTATATGTTTAAATGTATATTGTTAATTTTATATACACTCTATGTTGTTAAAATTGTTCCTATAAATCAACTTATTTACATATTTATTTTCATAATATAAAATTGTTTTACGGTTAATTTATAACAGTAAATAACATGTACGTTACTCTTTGTCAAAACACGCTGTAACTAGAAAATAAGTATTAATAATCAACAATTTCTGTAAAAATTTTTTAAAAAAGGTTCATCTTTCAAATAGCCTTTAGGTTAGGAAGTTAAAAATATTGCAGTGTAAGCGAGTAATTTTTGCATGCCAGAAATATATGTAAAAGGTGTCCCTAAATTCTCTGAGAATCTTTTTAGGTATGGATCGGGGGTCAAGAACAAGACATAATTTAACCTTAGAACTATTTAACCTATCGAGTTCAAATTTGATATACACACAAATAAAAATATTTTTTTGCTGAAATAAAAAATCGAATATTTTTTGATGCTTTCAAATGGCGGCACTTTGACATTTTTAATCCTTAATAACTGTTGACTGGTTACAAATAAAAAAAAACAAGAATTACTTTTTTTAAATTTAATTTACAATTCAGAAAAAGTAACGTTTTTAAATCGAATGACAAACAACCGAGATTTGAGTTATTTTGTATTTAATAATTACGCGTGAATGTGTACAGCCATGGTGCCGTGCCGCGCGAGTTAACCACAACAATACATCAGCGATCTATTCTGATTACTTTCATCCAAAACACTACAATAAAGTGATTTGTGACATTATTGTAATGAAAATGCCAGTAGCAAGCAACGGGATAAATGTTGCAGATGATTTTCGTTGTAATTAAACTAAAATATATGTTAAACCTTTGACCACGTTTAAGTAGGGTCCTAAAAATCAGAATTTTTTAAAAATGTATTTGTAATGCAAAGCAGATTGTAGATATAAAACAAGTAAACGTAAAAAGCATTAGACTAGAAATTTAAAATTTAACTAATTTTATTTTGACATTACAAAATTCCGTTCTCTCCTTTCATTATAAAAGGAAAACACGATTGAAAAGTCACTGGTGCACAGCAGCAAATTCATTTTTTCTTGAATAATTCCAGCACCTTCAACAATTCTACCAACCAAGTCTTGCTCGTCGACCACAGGTGTAGAATAAACTAAAATCTTCAAATGCACCCAAACATAAAAGTCTAAAAGCGTTAAGTCCAGCAATCGTGCTGGCCAAGGCGTTGGTCCTCCACGTCCAATCAAATTTTCCTTTTACATGGTGTTCAAATGGTCTCAAACATGTATTCCAAAGTGGGCAGGTGCGCCGTCATGCTGGAAACACGTCATAAGCAACCGGTCTTCAAGAGCAACATCGTCCAAGAATTTAGGTAGTATATCTCTTAAGAACACTAGATAGGTTTGCGCATTGAGTCCATCTGGAAGTATGTAAGAGCCAACGAGAGAATCACCTTAAGTTCAGCCCAAAAACTTACAGAAAAGTACTTTTGGTGTCATCTGACAGTTTCATGCGGATCAACTGACTGTTTCAGCCCGTACATGACTGTTTCTAGAGTTGAATATACCGTCTCGTGAGAAGCTAGCCTCATATGTAAAAAGAATTTGTTTTAAGAATTCTAGATTGCCTACTTCCTTGTGAAGAACAAGCTAATCGGTGTAGATAATCTTGAGGTTCGAGAGCGTGGGCCTTTTGAAGATGAAAAGGATGCATATTTTATTCATGAAGAACTCTCAATACTATGCTTTTAATTGAGTTCAGAACGTCTCTCACTGCTCGAGTACGTCATGGGGGTTAACGTCAAACTGCTGAAGCACAACTCCTTCAAAGTTCACAGTTCTTACAGTTTTCTCACAACTAGTGTCAGTCATACTTGTTTCAAATGTTCCAGTCTCACTCAGTCCATTGTGAACTAAGTAGTCTTCATGTCGGAAACTGTTCTTGGTACAATCTTCTTGCTTCATAAGCATTGCTAAATGCAGCTCCATAACGGAAATTAATATCACAGTATTCGGCAGTCGTGCAGTTAGCCACTGAATCGTAAGAAACAAAATCCTTAATTAATTAATTAATACCCTTCTGCCAAAACAAATACACGTTATGTCATTGTTATTGTTGCTACTAGCTGTTGTGTAGATAAAAAATTAGAACAACTGATGAATTAATGTTTAAAGCCTCCTTTACATTATTAATTGATTACAGAATAAAAGAAACAATAACCGCATTTTTTAACTTCACTCGCCAATTCACATGGGCGTGAACTTTATTCAACGAGTGAAGTACCGACCGTTGGCTCAGTGTTGTTTCGAACCTTGGAACTTGGCCTCCCCAATCCGAAGCCTTAGACACTGAGTCTCTACGCCGGCAAATTGGTAATTTTACATCATAATACTTACATAATTTTCTATTAATTGTAAGTTAAATGTCGCAAATCACTTTATTGTAGTGTTTTGAATGAAAGTAATCAGAATATATCGCTGATGTATTGTTGCGTTTGACTTGTGCGGCACAACACCATGGCTGTACACATTGACGCCTAAATGATTAAATACATAAGTACTCAAATATTTTGTGGATTGTAAATTAAATTTACAATAAAAGTTATTCTTGTGATTTTTTTCATTTCTACCTTTGAAGAGTTATTGATGATCAAATATTTTAAAGTGCCGCCATTTTGGAAATAATTAAAAATGGTATTTGATTTTTCTATTTTAGTAAGACAACGTTTTTATTAATGTGTATACCAAATTTTAACTCGATAGACTATATAGTTTAAAAAATTAAAAAATAATTTGTTAAAAATACAAAATTGCGGCTGTACGGGTACCGGAGGTGATTTGACATTTTTAAATACAATATTATGTCTTGTTTTTGACGCATGATCAATATCTAAAAAAGGTCCTCAGAAAGTTCAGGGATATCTTTTACTACTTACTACTTTAATAACGAAAGTAAAAAATTTTAAATCTACATGTGAAGATAACATATAATAATCCTATGTATATATCGTAGATTTAAGACCTTAAAACTCAATTACTTTTGATTTGGAATTTCACAAAATGATTTTTCTGGGTTATTGCCAACATTAGATTTATGTATGGTTAATGCTTTAGCTTTTGTGATAAATAATTGAATACCTATCATATGTGTTGAAGGTATGATTTTAACAACGTTCTTTAAAATTATTTCCCCTTAATTTGATAGAATACTTAAAATGATATTGAACTGTGTCAAACCACTTTGATATAATCTGGTATAAATATTTAGGGGTGGAAATATACAATATTCCATCGTATAAATACATGGAGTTGATTAAATACTTGATTGAACATAGGCTTTTAATTACTTAATTAAGTTACGTAATAAATCAGAGGTTATTTATGTTTATGGATATGGCGTATAACGACGTTGGTAACCATCAAAAATATAAAATCCAATTAATGTAAATGATAACATTTAAAACAATTTCAAAAGTAAAATTGTTCACAGTGAAGTTTATATTTTTTTATAAATTCCCTTGCCAGTTCACACGGTATAATAAGTTTTACTTACGCCTACGTGTCAACTTTAAATGAATATACTTCCAACATATTTTAGCTCAGTTGGAGAATAGACCCTTGGACCTTGAAAAGAAAAATTTTCAAAAGCTGCGTTTTAAAACTAATGCAGAATATTCACACAAAATTGAATAACAAAACACTTTTTGTAGGTAACACTTTATGGTATGGAAGAACTCTTTCTTTAAAACTAAAAAATTATGCTGTTTATTCTTCACTATTCCATTTGACTGTCAAGGGAAATTGGTGCCATACGAACTGGTGTTGGTCGTTAGGAATTTAATAAATTTCAAATATTCCAAGCACTCCTAACCATGTAATCTTGTTATGCAATTATGTCATTATAAATTATTGCAATTATGTAACCAGTTATATAAATAGTAGCAATAAGGCGTGTAGGATACAATATTATTATCAAATAAGTGCGAGGTTTAAGCGAGTTAACCCATAGGCATTTGTCTAATCACAGTGTGCAGAGTTACTACAGGTTTGGCGGGAAATGAACCGATGTTGCCAAGTGCTCTGTCTCGCCTGTATCCTCATTACTCTTACTTCATAGATAATAATTGGCGTTTGAACAAATTAACTAGCTCTAATTAAAGTAAATAACTTTATCAAAAAAAAAATATAATACAATAGCGCTTGTGCACTAAGAAGGTGGGTCGGAATAGCAATATGGCAATGCTGCATGAACTGTCATTGGACCATTTTCATGCCCTGCACATTAGTGGCCGATACATTTATTCAAATTGTGTTACGTGGGCATATGAAAGAATTCTAAATAATAAACGAGCCTTACATATGGTATAATCTAATATAGATTAGTCATCTAGTACTTCTTGAAATATTTCCGGACACGGGCTTAGACTTTCAAGGTAATTCGAAAGTATCGGGATAGCTGTATGTTTTTTCAACCGAGTGGAACCGTCCCACTCACTAATTTTCTAGTCAATAACTAAGTATTTAAAAATTGTTGTTCCTAAAATTATTAACGTTTTTCGGCATTTGCCATAAGTACGAATCTAAGAGCAATGAGTGATTTTGTTTTAGACAGATTCAAATTATTAGTGCCATTTAAGTGAATATTTAACTAACTAACATCCTAAGCTATTTTATTATTCGTATCATTAAATAAGACATTAAATAATCAAGATACATTTTTTAATAGTTTCAGGACATAATTTATTGAAAGGATAGTTCTATCACTCATTTGGTTTCTATTGAGTTCAGTAATACCTTTATTGATAGTAGGTAATTTCTAATGGTACTAGGCTCACTTTTCTGCGGTTTTCCAAGATGGCGAAAGTCATGTGACTCAGTCC
Source organism: Stictocephala bisonia (assembly GCA_035578905.1). Lineage (NCBI taxonomy): Eukaryota > Metazoa > Arthropoda > Insecta > Hemiptera > Membracidae > Stictocephala > Stictocephala bisonia. Next base: position 305,712 of record JAQJVL010000705.1, on the reverse strand, counting down.
TACCAACCCTGTGGGAATTTTCCCTCCACTAAGTTCCCACATAATTCCCAAAGTTTCCTATTTAATTCCCATTTATACTATAACAAATGCATTATTTTATATATACACTATAACAAATCTATTATTTTATATATATATATATATATATGATACAACAAATGATGCAGTGCTCCTGGTGGCAAAACTTTTAAGTATTTAAAAAAAAACAGATTTAAACAATGCCTTTGTGGCACAACGATTAGTGTGCTCAACTGCGTATTTTAAGTTGCAGTCACAAAGTTATTTTTTTAACTGATCAGCTTTCCACACTACCCAGAAGGTACTGATCACAGCGCATTTTTGATTATAGTGAGTTTCCCCAAGAGGTTTAGTATCACTTCTTACAACTATTTCACCACAATCAAAGTAAATTCTCTCGACGTCCGTGATTTCCCCCCTTCAAAGGTGGTATACGGTGGTCCTAGGGTAACACCTAAAACACATCATATGATGGCAGGGAATCATTAAGAGCGTCGGGAGGTACTCCAGACAGACACCGACCGCTTAGTCCTTGCCTGGCTTAACGGTGGCTCATCATTGTCGTCTAGTTAACACTGAAACACAAAATAAATAATGTAATCCCGAAAACACACAAAAATCACCTAAACAAAAGCAAATATAAATTTAAATGTTACTAACATCCACAGCATAGCTGGTTGAGGGGTGCGGTTGACGACTCTGATGGTTGAGTTACTGATGGTTGTGGCTCACCTTTCTGTAAATAAAAAATTTAATTGTTTTAGGATTTGTTTGATTAGAAGTTTATCGATATAATATATGTTTTACTATATGAAGTCACACCTACCAAGTCGATTGAGGCCTTTCTACGTTCGTTAAGCCACGAGCGAGACTGCGTCAGGTCCGTGTATAAAAGTGATGATGGGTCGGGTTGCCTGTAGGTTCACTCCAACGGATCACCTTTGGAGGTCTAAAAACGATAATCACTTTTAAAAGATTAACAAAACAATTATGTATGTTTACTACTACTAATTCCTCCAAAATACTTTAACTTACCCTAATTTAGCTTCCCGCTCCACTGTGACCTGTCGCAGCATCATCCTGAGAGATAGAGACAAATCTGTTACATTCATTATATATTATTTGTATTTATTGAGTAAAGTCCAAAAGGATAATATGCTAACCTGCTAAGGCCAAGTTATGGAAACTGGCCACCCTTCTAAGAAGGAATGATGAGTTGCAATGTACCGTCTGTTTGACCAGAAGTCAGCTGTATTGACTCTATATCCTATCTGAAACTTCCGGATTTGCTATTTTATTCTAAAACAGTAATATTCTATTTTGTTTTTTAATTTATAGAAAGCAAAATAGAACGTCAACTACCTCAGACAGTAGTGGACGACCAGTCAGTTCCTGTAATGGGGTTGGATCATTCTGAAACAATTTAAGCTACTTAATAAATTTTGAAAAAAAACAAAAATACTTCGAAAATTAAACATCATTACAAATACGTACATACGCATTTCGACAAAGGAACCGTTGTCGTGGAGGTAGAGGTGGTGGATTGGCTTGAGTGTGAAAAACCACCACCTACTTAAAGTTTATTTATTTTAACAAAGACGAAATAAACTTGTTGATATTTAAATCAAATAAAGGAATTGTACTTACTAGATTGGCCAGAGTAATGTATTCATCACTGTCGATGACAACCACAATCGACAGGAGGGTGGAGAGAACGAGTAAGTTCATAGTGGCAAAGATACACTGGAGAACTGATGTTGGGGAGTATTGCAACTTGCATTTTATCAAACTGCAGTAATGATAAGGTCAAGTTTAATTGGTTGGCTTCTATCGCTCCAGACGCAAAGATCGAGTTTAATTGGTTCAATTCCCTCCACTTGCACGCAAGCGCATGGGTTGCCCTCCCCACTGTTAACTGCGTCATCCCTGCTCCTATCATTACATATTCTCTGACCGAAGCCTAACACATGTTCGATTCATGTCTATGTGAAATGGAACGGTCCCCAGAAACGCTGTTCTACCTAGCTGCCGTGAAGGTGATGACAATGTATAAAAAAGAGTCTGAAATCGCTCAGCTGCCCCTGCCCAAATCCATTAAGGCGACGCTTCAGCAGAGAATGAACGAAGGTAACCTCTTGCGGGAATTAAAGAATGCTGGATTAAAGTACAGGCTGATGAACTTCCTGCATTGGCCTCCTTCGGGTAAACATGCCAGAGGAGCTTTGTAAGTTCAAGAATTGGCCGAGGAAGGCTTCTTTTGAACCTATGGTTAAAACGTTATATGCCCCGAATTTTGCTTTGAGATGGATGGTAAGGACCTCCTAGGTCTCACACACACACCCCCAGAACCAGCATAGAGTGCTAGTACATTGGTGATCATTACAGCCTCCACCAATGTACAATTTACCTCAAAAAGTATAAATCGAAAGAAAAACCTATCTCACTAACCCTAAAGTCCCCTTAGGCTAAGGCACGGCGTCTAAGGCGCTACAAACGGCCATTTTCAGAGTCACCATAAATATTGATATATAGCATTGAGTTTTAGGGGACCCACGCGCTCAGTTTTTTTACTATATTTTTTGTAACTGACCCAGTTTCCACAACACCAATGATTTAGGGTCTCGGCACACTTTTTTATAGTGGGTATCCACAAGTAGGCCTACTCCTACTAGCCCTGCGAACGGCTGTTTATTGTAACTTGCCCCATCCATCGCAAGTTACGGTTGTAAACACTCCATAACAAAATTGCTACCTCCCAGAATTATTTTTGTATTTATTTTTTTATACTTTTTTTGGGTGCCTCTGTAAGTCTAGTCACCACTTTACTCAGTGAAGCCTTTCAATGTAACAAACAATCATACAGCGGGATTTTACTTTTTTTTATATAATTTATATTTCTTTAAGTACAAAAGTTGGCATCTTAACTACCATGGATTAGTAAGTGGACTCGAGTAATGTTTTATATTTTCCGTTGCTTATTTAATGCAAACATCTCTCACTGATACCCTGGTTTAACCGGTTTTAAGCCTACCAATTAGTGTAAGGAGTGTAGAAAAGTGGTTTGAAGGACAACCTTGAACTTTGTACTGTTATTGTTTACAAATTTATCACCACGTTTTGACCCAGAGGTCAAATTTACAAGCACGTGGATTCCCTCGACGTTGTCCTAGGTCAGTGTTGTTTTGATTGACCTCACGCCATTTTCGCGCTCTTTCTTCTGACGTCACGCCGTATTTATTAAATTAATTGTATTTATTGTGGGTAAAAAGTGTCGAAGACTAGTTTCGGGATCGATCCTAGGACTTTTGGTACGTGAGACCGAGTCGAAACCACAGCAGCACAGTGACACACCCGAGAGGGTAACGTAAGTAGTGGCAGAAGAACATGTGCCTTCGCTTACGCCGAGCCAGTACACGATATACTATTTAAAATGTATTTCTCCAATAATTCGTTTTTAATATAGTATTAATTTGTTCAAATGAGACGCAAAAAATCTGTTTTTCTTTATACTATATAAAATGTTGCAACTGTTTTTTCGCAGTGTTACCAACTCACACGATTAATTGCATTATACTATATAAAATACATATATGATTATTACATTATACTATAATAACTTTATATGATTTTTTTCTCTTTTAGTTATACTATATTAAATACAAATGCGATTTTCGGTGATACATTAATTCGTTATCCTTTTCCATCCTTTTCAGTTGACAATAAATACGTTAAAATGGTTGTTAAGTATTAGGAGAACAGAACTTGGTAAGATCTCTGAACTCTACCGTTGATATCATTAGCGCGCTATAATATCACTTGACCCTAGTGTCAAGTGGTGTGCGCTTACATTATACTATTATAAATATGTATATGATTTTTTGTTTTAGCTTTGCTTCCACCTCAAGGCTGAGTTGTTAGTCGTTCGCTATACTTAAACCATGACACAACGTGCACCTACTTCGGGTCGATCAAATCAAAACCAAATTAACAGTCGACAGCCGATAACTGATACTACAATATTGGCTTATCAAACGTAATACGAGAGAATGTTTTTAGAAGGAATAAAACCCGAACAAAGCAAATTTGTTTCATCTAGTACTTGGACAACGGGTGACACTAGATTGTGAAAGGAATCAAACTCATCCCGGACATGGAGGTGAACATGTGCAAGATCTCAAAGTATCATCATCATTGTCGTCATCGTCATCATCAAGAAACAGAACGTCTGAATTAGTAGAAAATTGGCAGAACCGTTTGTTGGGGAATACTTAAAGATATGCTACAGTTGTCAGACTTCATTAATCTTTCAACCAGTCATGGATGTAGACAGACATTTTATGGTTTTATTTTATAAAAATTGAGTTGTAGAATCTTCTACAGAATTTGATTGGGGTAAATCAGAAGTAGAAGAATCGGAAGATGAATCTATGGTTTCGGATTCTTGTGATGATAGTGATAAAGACGAACAAAAAAAGAATAATTAAGTATAAAAGTGAATTCAGTCTTATCTTAGACACCGTCATGACAACATGGAAACTGACAAGATCTATTCATATGATGATGATGGAAATCTTCAATATGAAAATTTATTTACAATAATACAAGGTAGATTACGTATTTTAGTCAGAAACAATTCTGATAAGACTTATGTTATGATACAAAGTCAACTCGAAGTAGTAAAATTGGATTCAGACCAATGGTTGCAATTGATAAGGTGTTTGTCAGCGATAAATAACGAGTTTAATTCTAGATTCAATAGTAACACTAAAGATGACGTCATGAAAAGTGATGACGCAATTACCTCAGAAGCTGTAGAGAAAGATGAGCATTATGTTACTGCTATATGAGTCTTAGTACCATTATGTTTCTGCCATATTACACAAGTAAGCTTCCATTCAATCTTAAATTAGAGTTGTTATTGGATCTTCATTTGGAGGCCGTCAGTTGTATAGAGTGCAAATATTTTTGGTTTTTATATTGTAAGAAGGAAAGTGTTAGTAAAGAAGAATTTCAACTATTTATTTCATGGAAGGATACGTATATGAAATACTATAGTGATAAATTATGCGTTAACCTTGAACACAGACTGCAAATTTTGAAAAAACGAAAGAGTTCAATTTTCTGATACTGTAAAAAATTATAATTTACCTGAAGAGGATCGGTATATTATAATCTTTCCAAGATTCATTTGATGGACCCAACCCGAAAAGAAAGAATTGTTATTTTTGTACACCCCCACCACAGATTATATCAAACTAATTATTTTATTAAACTAATCATTACAGTCTTGACCATCAAATCGAACAGCCATGATTTCCTTATCGGTCTAATATCTACTCTTATATTATTATATTCTTCTCTAAAATTAGTAAAATTACCAAATTGATCTTCTAAATTAATATAAAATTCGCTCAAACTCAATTGCCTGTTTATTGGTAGATATTTAACTGTATTTGGGATATCTGCATTTTTAGATCCCGACACCACAGTTGGATGGAATTCGTGCAGTACGTGACCTTCAATCCCGTCTCTATAAGACCCTCTGACTAAATTACATGTGATTCGTATGATGGCTTTTTTATTAATGGACACTTGATTAGGTGACTTGTGCTTTTTATTCACCTCTAATTTCACACCCTTTTCAAATCCTAATAAGGACGCAATGGTATTCTCTTTGGTTAAATCGATCTCTAAAGAACAACTTAAGTTAATTTTTAGTGTATTGTTATTAGCCTCGAGTTTAAAATGCGTTGTAAGATACTTTATGTTTAATTCCTCAATCACAAAATTATTTATATCATCTATTTCATATGCACCAGTAGCTATACTTATTTCTATATCTTTGCCGATGTATTATTTACATTCTCTTCAATATTAGGAATTGAATTGTAAGTCATGAGATCAATAAAACCCATCTCCCATTCATCCGACGATGAAAGATCCATAGCTGGTAAAAGTTTGTACTTGAGGCTTGAACTTCTACCTGTATTACAAATCATCTCCTTCTTACGAGAAAGTCTAAACACAAATGACCACAATTTACAGTATTAAATTCTTGTTTAGAAAAGTAATTATATCTAATCACCACTCGATATGGTCCGCTATTAAAATACCTGTGAAGTTCTAAAAGTGGTCTCAAATTACCAAAACTATCAAAATAATCAACGTTAAAACCACGCTTATAGTAACATACCCAATGTGTAACCCATCCTGTAATACTGTCTAGATTTACAACACTAGATTCCTTTTCGTTAATACTTGATGGAAGAAAATCTCTCATAAATACACCTCTGAAATGTGGTATTTTCAATAGTTTTGCATATTTGATTATATCTTTATTTGTTAGTGGAACATTCGGTATACTGTCTATGAGTGGTGATGAGTATATTAGTTTTTTTTAACTGATCCGGATCCTCTGTATGGTTTTAGGTACAAACCTTTACGCATCTTCTTGTTTATAGAATGTCTTTTTCTTTTCCTATTGTTGATATTTTTAGGTTGTTTCCTTCGAGGCTTTTTACTCTTACGTTTTTGTTTTCTGTTATAACAGCCACTACTGAGTTTACTTTTAGCTTTCATTACGTTTGTAACTAACCAAGCAGCCGCCTTTTCACCTAAACTAGAATCTGATGACCTCAATCTTTCCCAAGCTCGTTCAGCCAATTTTCTATCAGTTGCTGATTTTCACTCACTGTCCTTATACTTATCGTAAGTGATGTCGTGATCTTTACAAGCTGAATCTAATTTATTAATTCCTCTATTACCTCAGGCTAATCTCTGTTTTACGTTAGAACCAGGATCACACCACTGGTAACCTGGTAAATGTAGTTCTGCGGGTAAAATATCTATAACTCTATTGATGACACTACCAGCCACACTCCCTAATTCACTTATCAGTCCTGCGCGACGATAAGAACTAACACGTATGTTCATCGTGTGCATCGGTTTTATAATGTCAGTATAATTATGAGCGTCGATAATGTTGGACGTAAAAATGTTAGTAGCAGTAACAAAGGTCTTAGAGGACCTAAAGGAAACGGAGGACCTTAAATGACCTAAGGTTTGAATTAACTAAGGAAGGTGATTATTACATTCGTCGCAAAAGGTTGCGTAATGTAATGGAACCCGAAGATGATGGAGACGCAGTAAATTTAAAACAACATAAATCGTCATTTAATAAATGTTTAAACTAAATGATGATAAAAAGTATGATGCTAAAGGATCAACAGTTTGTCATGTAGGTATTCCGTCTAATCCGACCGATGCTGTGAACTATAAGTTTATCAAAGACCACTGTGTGATATTTGATAATACAGAAATTAATGCAAAATATCATATATTTAGCAATGTGTTAGATCCGAAAAAATCTTGAGACCCTGCAAATAAATTGTATGTAGACATAATGTGCCCACCCATGACTGAAACTTATTGGAATTTTAAAAACAAGCGATTAGTTAATGTCAGTGATCCAATAAACATGTACGATGTTATCAATTTAAAGTATTTCTTCAGTAAAACACGTAGGTCCAAACCATCTTCGTGGGACTTTGTGAATAAAAGACTAACGAATGTGCCCGACCCTACTCATATGCAAGACGGTGTTACGCTTAACTATTTAGATAGATCACTTAGTAATATTTTATATGAACTATACGGATTATTGGCTCCAAGTGACGACCCAATCAGAACATTAAAGAAAGACAATTGTCGACCCATTTTTCATATATGCGAAAATAAAAAATGCTAGATATAACTAAACTGTAATAGTTGGTGAAAATAAAATTATGCAGTAAAATAAAATGGAATATTATTTATTTATGCCTCAATATACAATACTTTTACCAGTTAATCAGACAGATTTCTCATCTAGTTCCTTTAGTTCTTCTATTATAGAGTTTATTTTATTTTGGTGTCCAGTGTGACCAATATCTTCCGAAGCATTCGAAATCCTCAGGTGGTCGATCAGTTCATTGGGATCATCGTAATATATGAAGTTTGGTTTGGCATCAGTCAAGACAATGCCACTTCCACTCACGGTTTGTTGCACCAATTCTGAATATGTGCTCATTTCATTTGTTAATACATTTTCTAGTGTAGCAATTAAGGATATGATGTTTTTATATATATTCCCCCTATTAGACTTCACTTTTCCTCTAGGTGAATAGTTTATCTTGTTAGCATTAGTATCTCTGAGAATCATAGCGTAACTATTGAGATCTTCTTCACTATACACATATTCATAAATTAGTGGTTAGGTATATTCATAAATAAAAGTTCGTATAAACCACATGTACCCTCATATCTTTTACCATTTATTATAAAATCATCTATATCAATTTCTAATAGCTTATCACCAATCATCCATTGATTGCCTTTGACTCTTATACCATAATTATGATCTACTTCTTAATCACCTTTAAGTAATTTTAAAAAGTACTCCTTTGCTAGTCATCCCTTAAACTCACGTAGTACGTATTCCCTGGCTAAATTTTTTTCTTAAGGTGTTTTCAACAGGTCTTTACCCGGTACCACAGCCGGTTAAACGTACGTTTCTTCAACAATCATATCTTCTTCTTCATGTTGTGGACTTGAATCGGGTTCCATAATGTCATCATCAGCATTTTCACCATCTTGTTGATCCATGTTGAAACCAGGTATTGCGAAGCTTTTTGAGGTCGGAAGTGTATCTTCTGTATTTTCCTCATTCAGACGTTGTTTTCTTTTCACTCTTTGTGGAGGTGTACGTATGTAACGTTTTACGGGCGTTTTAAAATCCTCTAACTGACCTTTTCTTTTAAGTTTATTGATTCATTGTTCCGTTTTTTCTTCTTTAACTTGTTGTTGTTAATCTTATAACTTTTCTCCTTCTTCAGCAATATTTTTAAGCGGCTTTGCAATGGGTTTTAGCTGTTTTTCCACATCTCTTCACTATCCAACATTTCTCTTTTCATAGATCAATGTTTTGCTTAATATTTTTTCTTATTTGAATAATTTCCTTTATAACCTCCTCTTTACTTTATCGGCTAACACCTCGTCAATTGAAAGTGTGTAAGAGGAGGTCATTATGTCTAACACGGATAATGAGTACAATATAAATGATTGAAAGAAAAAATATAGGACGTTAAATTACCCCCACCATCACATTTATAATCTTACGAAAATATCAATTCCTCTACGATACCGACCTTTGTTTATATCACTATCCTTGTCTATTACAACAAACCCATTTTTCGTCACATCCCAAACATTTGAACACATGTGCTTGTACTGACTAAAACTCATATCAGGACTGACATGGTCTTGATAAATGTGATTCAAATTGCGATCATCTTGTTTAAATATAACTAGAAGATTCGCATTGTCTCTAACTAACTATTGGGTATGAAACTGTAAGTTTAACACACGTAAAAAGTATCAATATTGTTATGACGTCCCATCGAAAAATAGTTTTTAATATTATTCTGTTTCCAACAAGCGATATCATCAAATATCATTACAGAATTTGCTTCAATCTCACATGGGTGAGGTACTTCCTCGTTGTCTGAATAAGGATGATATCCTATTCCATCTAGATTTGACGGTACACACCCTAGGAATGTATACTTCTTTTGATACAGTGATTTTGAAAAAATGTACACATTGTTAAAATCAAACCCTAAGGTGAGGATAATAAGTTTAAAAGTAATTTGGTTTTCCCACAATATGATGGACCCACTATTAAACATCTGATTGTGTTTGGTAATAAATGTCCGAGTCTTTTCATACTCTTCTCTTTCATCTTATCAACTAACATGTTAAAATTGACGATTGGCAGTCTTACAGATTGTTTAAGAAACTTCATTACTATCGTAAATCCTTTTTATCAATCCAAGAGTCATGCGATTCATCAAATCCCAACCAACGCACTAATAATATATCGCCTTTTCGTTTTTTTTCAATCAAGTAAGTATCACCAAAACGTGTTTTACATAACTCTTCTTGATAAAACCCACCTTTTATTACATCACCTTTGTCGTCTTTTAGTATGTACGTAACTGGTCTAGTTGGCTGTATTTTCCATACTGTGTAAATCTCAATACTCCATCTAGGCCAATAACCTTTATTGAATTGTTTAGTTAATGTACTTATTCTAACTCGATCACCAGTATCAAATTTGGAATGACTATTGTATTTCTTTCTATTTTTAACTATTTGTACTAATATTTCTTCTTCATTTTCAATATTAACCTGAATAGGCATAACACCAATAGTTCGATGAATGGTATTATTATAGATTTTCAATAATTTTGGCAGTAAATCTAACCACTTGAAATTACCCTGCTGACTAAAGTGTCTCCACATATTACTTTTCAAAGTACGATCTAATCTTTCAACAATTGAAGCTTTTTTATCAGAAAAAGTAAAATAATAACTGATATTATATTTATTTAACAAGAACTTAACTTTAGAATTAAACCATTCTGTACCTTGATCAGTATGAAAATTTTTCATAGGATGTATTTTCAATATAGGTTCAAGTGCGATTACTATATAATTAGCACTTCTCGACTTTATTAGTACTGCTAAAGCAAATTTACTAAAACAATTAATTACAGTCATAATATAATAAAAACCTTTGTTAGATTTTGAAAAAGGAATCATTTCGACTAAATCTGCTTGATGTAAGTCATTGATTCCTTTAAGTTCTACATAACGTGTAGGATAGAAACGTCTTGCTTGTCTATGTAATTCTTTTGCAATACCTGCTCGTACATTGTTCATTGTTACCAGGTGAATAGGTGATAGCAAAATGAAACAGATGTTTAAGATACAAACATATATATATTTACATTTTAACGAGTTCACAAAAAGGTGATGCTTTTAAATGTTCTTCTTTTCATACAACAACAAAAATGGTTGTATGAAAAGAATTTTTTAAGTCTGGGACTGGCTGTCCATTTAACAAAATGTTTTTTATTATTAGCCAAAACTTGAAATTGATTCTATATCTTACATTTTCAATTGGTTTACCATTAATATAATTGTTTATTAGTTTAAATAAATCTTTTTCAAAGTCATTTTTATCATTTGTCCTCTGTTCATTGTTAAAGTTAATAAATGAGGGTAGACAGGCAGAGTGTTTAAAAGGAAGAACTATTTGAACCTTTGTGAGTACAAGTCCGAGTTGTAAGTAAAGTTTTAAGTTTTTTTAATGCAACACGTACTTGGTGTTGTCACAAAGCGTAGTTAGTGCTTTTTCTTTCTTGGAAGGTTTGAAGTTAAGTTCGTCTAGTAAGTCCCTATAGTTCAGTTTTTTACACCTGAAAAAAGTCCTCCAAACATGTAAGGAGTTTTGTCCTGGTGCCTTTTCCGACAAGATACGACCTCCATCGTAGCAGCCCCGTCAATGAAGCAGTCGATGTCGAAACGGAATCATTGCTGAGCTGAGCTTCCGTCACTAGAGAGTTGATTTTCTGGATTCTGGCAGCATCCACAGACACCACCACACCTCATACGGTCTTCAATTCAATGGGAATGGGAAAAGTGAACTGGCTAAACTCGTGGCAAAGAGACTGGCTAACATGTCACCGCCATCAACGCACTACAACCCAGTAACGAGGTGGACAGCTCCTAGAATTGGGAAAACGCCACGGTCCCACCCGCCGACACTTATGACGATACTATTTATACATCGAAACGAGAAATGGAAAATATCACCGGTCCACAGCCCATTGGAAACCCCCTACAACGCTCATTTGCTAGCCCCATCACTCTACCCCATGCGACATATGCAAAGGCCGCCACACGACCATTCAGCACTCTCAACCTTGCTAGCAACCATCAAAGTATAACACCAAGTTATTAAAAAAATTGTATTAATGTTTTTTTTAGACAAGTTCACTTCAACAAACAATCAAAATTAGATCATGTGAAGCACCTAGTGAGTTTACTAAACATTTTGCATCAAAATTCACAATGGGTGACCAAAAAACTACATGAGCTTTCTATTATGTGTGATGAACTGCATCCCCACGTTTTCATTGTAACCAAATATGGCTTTAACAATGACAGCATCTCCTAATATAAACTTAACAACTATAATCTAGCTAGTTATTGTTATATCAAATTAAAACTATTTTTAGACAATGATTTTGAAACAGTTGGCAATAAACTGCCCTCTGAACACATATATATATATCAGTCATTGGCATTTTTAGGTCTTCCAGTGAGAATGTAAACAACTTTTTTCTAAATTTTGAGTCACTTCTGGACGAATTGACAACAAAAAATTCACCTTTTGTTTTAATGGAGGACTTTAATATAGATATACTTGATTCTAACAATTATCTGACAAAACAAGTCTCAGATTGCTTAAAGCCCTTTGCTTAAAGAGTATAAAGTGGCTAATAAACTCTCTTTCGAGAATTACTGCAACTACTTTAAAAGATAATGTAATCACGAACATACCTGACATTGTGGTGTCTGTGGTCAACACCGCATTAGCGGACCATTGCGGCCAACTCGCTACTATTTTGCGTCATTATTATCAAGGTAATAGTCCTGCCCCCTGGAGATAAGAGACACAAGGTCTTCCAATACCAGGCATCTTAACTCACTGCTGTCAAAGGAAGATTGGAAATTTTAAATGCCGATGGAGACTACGATAGTCAAAATTATAAATTCGAGGATGCTTTCAATTTCTACGTTAATACTTGTTACCCCATAAGAAATAAACAAGACAAGCTAACTAAAAAGATTGGCTATTGGATCACAAAAGGAATTTTAAATTCCAGACAAGAAATGAGTTTTTTTTTTTTTTGAAAATTTCAAAAACTTCTGTCGATTTTGAATTTAAAAACTGTTATAAAGATTATAAAAAAATATACAAAAAAGTCATAGTTGGAGCAAAGGTCTATGACGTTCGAAAAAAAGTCCAAAACGTTTTCAAAACTTCGTGGGATAACATAATTTCACGAAGACAATAAAAAGAACAAGAAATGATTGAATTAAAAATCAATAAGGATTTAATCACAGAAGCCAAGCTTGTGGCGAATGTTTTTAATGACTTCTTTTCCTAAGTTGCTCAGCCCCTTCAGGGTCCCGAGCATATGTCTCCTCTGCGTGGCAACAGGCCGACGTCATCAATGGTGTTGAGGCCGGCTACGGAAGAGTAACTGCACAAAGTACTTAAGAGTCTACCCTAAAAAAACTAATGACATAAATCTCATTTCTATATGGCTCATCAAGAAAGTATCCAAATACTTACTGAAGCCTCTAACACACGTTATCAATCTTTCTTTCTCAGCAGGCTACTTCCCATCAAGGCTTAAATTAGCCAAGTTGATACTTATTTTCAAAACAAAATTACAGGAATGGTTTTCCTCTTCTTTTCTTAGTTCACATAAACGATTTAGCTTCAGCACTACGACACGTGAAACTCACGCAGTATGGGCGAAACGTTACAATTCAATTATGGGCGTTATGGATTGGCTTCACCTTACAGATTTACTACTTAAAGGTCATTCTGTTACACCTCTGCCACATCAATAATTTAACTGTTCTGTTATAGACCACCCACCCAGCCCTACATGTACAGTGGTAATTTTCCACCCACCCATCCCTACACGTACAGTGATATTGGCCCAACCGCTCACCCATATACGTACGGTGGTAGTGGCTCACCCATACACGTACTGTGGTATTGACCCACCCGCCCACCCCTACACGTACTGTGGTATTGGCCTACCCGCCCACCACTACACATACTGTAGTATTGGCCCACCCACCCACCAATACACGTACTGTGTTATTGATCCAACGGCCCACCCCTACACGTACAGTGGTATTGACCCACCCCCCCCCCATACATACGTGCAGTGGTATTGATGGCAGATCTACGTAATATAATAATTAAACTACAAAACAGCAGGTGCTAATTTGCATTACTCATCATTATTGAAAATGATAACAATTTAATATTAATACAACAATGAATGTAACATCAAGTCCTTTTATCAATATATGGTTACAGTAACAAAGACTTGCTACAGAATGATTAAAATTAAATAACAGAAAACCTTGCAGAATGTATAACAAACATCAATGATCTCTTGGCGAAAAACAAATTAAGAAAAAAATTGTTTGGTCCAAGTGGTAAGCAACGTGGAAGTTAATGTAAGTTTCAAACAATTCAGAATTTTAACGGTAATTAATAAACAATTAATAAACAAACTATAAGATAATAAACAAAATAAAAACAAGGAAATCAAAATAAACAAACTATGATTGGGCCAGGTGGAAAGTGACTTGCGGGTTAAATTTTGCTCACATAAAGTTTCATCAACGAAGGGAAACCTTACAGTGGTATTGACCCACCGAGCCACCTATTCACGTATAGTGGTACTGACCCACCTACCCACCCATTCACGTACAGCCATACTGACCCACTCACCCACCCAATCACGTTCAGTGGTACTGATCCACCCATTCACGCACAGTCTTACTGACCCACCCACCCACCCATTCATGTTCACTGATGATACGAATCTCTGCTTCAGTGATAAATCAAAATTAGACTTAGAAATTCAAAAATTAACTGACTTAAATGATGTAATGCAGTATTTTAATAATACAAATCTAAAATTAAATCTAAAAAAATCGAACTACATCAGTTTTAACTTACGCCAATCTGATTTAGACGTATTCTAACCCTTATGTTATCAGAAACCGAACTGGAAGAAGTCCAATCCACTAAATTTCTTGGAACACAAACATGATTTGTTCTAAATTATCGTCAGGTACTGAATATATTGTTTGAGATATTTGTCCAAATACTGCCCGATTGAAATTATCATGATGGCGTATTATGGGATAATATACCCACATATATCATATGGGGTGATACTGTAGGTGGATGCTCAAATAGAGAATTTTTGCGAATATTTGGGCTGCAGAAAAAAAGCAGTACGAATTATTTCAAAATTAAAAAGCAGAACTTACACCTGTTGACCCTGCTCTGCATATATTTATATATATATATATATATATATATATATATTTATATAATAGAAACAATCAGTTACTGCATGACCAAATTTACTCTAATTAGAGGCACCGACATACACGGACACAACACCAGAGGCAAGGAAACCTACCGAACTGGGCAACACAGGACGGTAGTTTTCGATCATATACCTTCTCAGGCCGGTGTTCGTTTAATCAACAGTTCACCCAATGAATTAAAATAGGCACAGGTGCCCAAGGCATTTAAGGCTCGTCTTAAAAACGTGCTTATATCAAACGCTTTCTACAGCGTGGAAGAGTTCCTTGCACATAACTGGAAGATCTAGTAATGTCAAATGACCCTCAAAAATAGGCATAGCACAGGGATGTGGAGTGGTCGCTAACTATTTATTTAGTTATGTATATATTTGTTTATTTAGTTTTGTAATTTTAATCTAGTATAAATTAGAGAGTGAACTTAAGACATATTGTGTGTTTGTATGCACCTATTTATTTAGTTATGTATGTATTTATTATATATTTATTTAGTTTTAGAATTTTAACCTAGTATAAATGAGAGAATGAATGTAAGACAGCTTGTATGTTTGTATGCACCGTTTTAAGAATGTATGGGATAGGTTATTGAATATTGACTATTGTGATACAACTCATGTAATTGTCTTCTATGCAATAAAACAATTTGAATTTGAGTATGTGAATAACATGTCTTTAGTAACAATTTTCCATTCAGGAGCTAGTAGATAGTCTGAGTGTAAGTCGTGTAGGTGCTGTGGATAGTGCAAGTCCACGTCGAGTATGTAATCAGTCTCAGAGTCATCCGGTACTTTGGTAAATTCTAAAGATTCTATCTCCTGTTCAGTTTGTCTAGTAAAATCAGACCTCGGCAAATGTTGGATCATCGATGTACCGTATAAATTATTACAGTCAAGGTAAATCAAGTAATTTGTACGTTTAGTGGAGTCAAAGTCGGGTAGGTAAGGATTGTTATCCTGGTTAAAGCGTTAGGGTATCATGGAGACACCGCCTCGGATTCCAGACTCAACAAACAAGTGTTGGTCTATGTCTGTGAGTAAGTGGAGTCTTACGTCGGTCATTTTCAACATAGCATACCATGCCAAATCTGGAAGTGAGTGAACTTTATATGGGTCAATACATAAGTTTGTCATGCTAGTCATTCTGAAATTTTCAAAAATGTCCGCTAGTAGTAAAACGTCTGTCTGTAAGTACAAGTCGTGGTACTGTTTCATTGAAGTCATGCCAAAAGTATTTCACAAAGTATGTGCATGTGCATAGTCTTTGTCAGATATAGGTGTTTCAGTCAAGTCGTTAAAGAAAGCCTCTTTGGGAGGAAGTTCTGTCTAGTGGAATTTAGGTTCGTCTGTCATGTAAGTGTAGAGAAACACAACTTTACGTAGTAGTAAGTCCAAGTGAATCACCCATACATTGTTTCAAAATTTTAAAGTTTGAAATATTATCGGACTTTAGGGGTTTCACAAGTTCGTCCAAAGGTGTACTAAAAAATTAAAGCGAATCTAGGAAACGTAGAGATTCAAAGGTGACTGAAATGTACCACTCACTAGTTGTAGCGATACATGACAGTTTTTATTTTTTGAATTTACCTAGCCCTTGAATCAAATAGTGGCAATCATAACCTTTGAGGTTATGGAAAAACACCGTAATGTGATCGGGAATTTTATAATTTAAATTGAAAGAATTATGGGCAGCTTCCAAGAACTGACCCGTTAAAATAAGTGTGCTTAGCCACTTTGTTTAATGCAAAGGTGGCAATTGTTAACGTTTTGGGAACAAATTTTGTCTCGTGAAGTCATTTTAATTGGGATGTACTTTTTAATAATAGGTATGAGTTCTTTAGACTCGTTCATCAAACAATTTAGAAAAGTATAAACAAATTCTGCACCACTGTAAACAACAGGTGGTTTGATAGCTTTGCCATTAATGTCAATAATTACGTAGCAAAAGCCTGATGGAATGTGAAGGGAATGGTTTACTGTACTCGGCGTTATAGGAAAAGTCACCAAAGGTTGTACAACACTTTTAAAGTCACAGTAAATGGTAAATGGGACTTTGTGTGAGAGAATAGTTTTTAAAGTCCCTAACCTTTTCGTCCTCAGTAGGTAGTCTGGTCTTTTGTGCTCTGTGTGGTGAGCACAAAGGTAAGTGATTAGTAAGTAAGTTTTTAGTCGAAAATAAGTGTAAACAATAGTTACAGTAGTAAGAAGCATTTGCGTATTTAGTCAAGTGAGATAGCAGTCGGGACAAGCTTGTGATCAACCAGTAGTGAGTAGTCGTGTTATTAGCCAAAAGTAACAAGTTTACATGATGAATCCTGAACTGTTATTTAGTGATTCTAATTGGATTGACTTCATCTTTTTCATAACCAAATATATTTACAGAAATAGAAGGATTTAATTTTTCAATCAATCGAAATCAGTTAATTTTACAGGATAGCTAATACTAGACATATTTAATTTATTTTCAAGTTTTATCTAATAACTAACTCTCCTATTTTTGTCGTAGTATAACTGAGCAAGTACAGAGTAGAGAAAGCATTTATTATTATCATTTTTTATATTTACAATTGGCAAGTTTTTAGGAGTGGGTATGTAAGAAAAAGCGTATAAAGGTTGATGTTTAACAATGCAAAGATCTAAACGTGAGTCATTTTCAAGTACCCACCCACTACCTTGACTTAACCGTTCACCCACGCTTTCTAAAATTTTTTAAGTGCTTCTGAATATTGACTATCGATAGAATCTGAAGGTAGCAGAGGTCTAGTTTTACCGTGGAAGAAAGGAGAAGTGGATATTTCTTTGTTATTTACAATTTTGGTGAATTTTATTTGAACAGAAATATACCATTTAATTCCCCCGAGCTGTTATGTTGAAGGGATACTACAGAAAGGAATGTATGCTTATTTTCAGTTAAAACTATTAGAACGTCTTTGCCGCAAGTGCTAAACTTACGGCAAATGGTAACAAGGTTATTGTTAAAAGCGGATGAGTAGGATTCCATGGTTAGGCTAGGATACTATTTAATTTGGTTTTAAAAAGAAGTAATTGTTATTTGTGGTATATAGTTCAGTATATAGGCAAATTTCAAACTCTAGCCAGTTAAATCAAACCGTAAGAGCAAAAATAGTCCACGTTCGTTTTAGATTGAGCGCTAGTGAGAGAATTACGGGACTGGTAGGAAATAATAAGAAGAAGAAGGAAAAAGAGGAAGGGGGAGGACCAATCACAGCGTAGCATTTGAAAATAGTCGTGCGCATGCGTGATAAGGTCAATCACGAGTGTCAGCCACGCCTGTTGCAACAGAAAAACCACTAACATCTTGTCTGTGCAGCTGTTTCATAAAATCATTATGAATAGTCAGTAATATATTCTTGCTAAATTCTCAATAAGAACCAAATATGACACATAGAGTATAAATGTGTTATAGTGTGTGTATATATATATATATATATATATATATATATATATATATATATATATCATGCATTTGTTATAGTATATGTATAAAATAATGCATTTGTTAAAGTATAAAAAGGGAATGAAGATGAAAATTTTTGGAGTGAAAATTCCCACAGGGTTGGTAGGACTGAGTCATGTGACCCCCGCCATCTTGGAAAACCGCAGAAAAGTGAGCCTTGTACCATCAGAAATTACCTACTATTGATCATTCATTAATTTTTAATAATATATTCATAATTGACTATTGGATGTATTTATTTTAAAAACATCTTAAATTAATCTAATTAATACGTTATTTAATTAGGCGGTTATCAGTCATATAATATCATAACTATTATCAGTCCGATTAATGATCCGTCAATACGAATATAGGTGGGATAAACCTTCCTTGTAGGGAATGAACACTGTTGAATCGCCTCTAAACTGGCGTGGACAGATGTAACTGGAAATTCAAATGGGAATTGACAATATATTAGTCATGTGATTTCGAGGAGCCTATACAGACAATGGATCAAATAGTTATAGAGTGCCCC
Organism: Stictocephala bisonia; assembly: GCA_035578905.1. NCBI lineage: Eukaryota > Metazoa > Arthropoda > Insecta > Hemiptera > Membracidae > Stictocephala > Stictocephala bisonia. The sequence goes on along the minus strand of JAQJVL010000705.1, from coordinate 286,667 downwards.
CTGCGGTCTTTTGCGGAGGGATTAGCTTCCGTAAATAGAATTTGTGAGGAAGGTATTGACTGGTATCACATGGATTGTATTTACCTTGTGACAGGAGATACATTTTATTATTTCTAACAATAAATAACAACACTTTTGGATCTTATTCAAAATATATATTATTGCTTGTTTATAAAATATGTAACTACACATAGCATTATCAATCATATGGTTATATGTGGTGTATTTAAATTAATTGTTATTACTGAACAAAAGTATTCACGATACTCGAAGAATCTAACATGTCAGCAGCAATCTGCAGGGAAGCAAGATAACTGCCGCTTGTTGCCGCAAGCCACTTAGCATAACATATACATACACTTTCTTAATAAAAAGTGTATTCACCACGTCACATCACCGCCGTATAGTTTCGTCAGCTACTGTATTTCAAGGTAAAGTATATTCTTGACAGTTAAATTCCCGAATTCGTATTTCTATCTTGAACTCGAGATATAGGCTAACTTTCGTCGCAGAAATTATTTGTACATGAGTTGGAAGTTACTTTACTAAGAAAGCCTATGATAAATCCAATCACACAATTGATTTTATCATTTAATTGTACGTTACACAATTTGTATTCTTAAGTTTTATTAATTGTTATCCCAGTTGGAACCAAAAAATGTAAAATTAATCCATTTAATGTGACTTTAAATTAATTAAAATCAAATTATAATAATAATAATGTTTATTTCCTCCAAAAAATTTTTACATAGATTACAATAATAAAGATTTTCATTACATTTAACCTGTTTCACAATAACAAATAAATAATTTTACATAAATCAATATTTCCATAGCAAATATATAAAGAGGAAACAAATAGGATTCCAAAGGCAAGCCTGATTTGGGGCTCCATCATATACTATAGTTCCTGCTATTGCCGAATTTTTCTTCTAAAAAAAATCTCTCCCAGATTATAATAAATATTAATAACAAATTCAAATAATATACACTACATTCTTAAATAACAGTTTCAGGCTGTGTCTAAATTAAAAAAAATTCAACAATAACAAAACAATATAAATCTAATCAGAACAACAATATTAACAAGAAAGCATAACAATATTAACAAGATAAACTCACTACAATTACAGTACCGAATTCCAAATACAAATGGATAAGGGCAACAGAAAGTAACATAGACAATATAACACAAAAAGATAAACAATTGAATTTTAATACAAATATGCTACAACTGAATCACAGTACCACCAAAAGCTGAGATAATAATGTAACAAACAATTTAAAAATATAATCAGAACAATAATCCTACATCATCTATTTCAAATAACCATTTCCTAATCTCTCTTTTAAATTTACCATAATTTTTAATTTCTTTAATTTTATCAGGCAATGAATTAAAAAGTTTAGGACCAATATATTCATATGTTTTTTTTATAGTATGTCAGCAAATGTCTAGGAATCTCATATTTTTTCTATTTCTTAATCTCTCTCTATACAATCCTTCAACACCAGGTATATTTCCACATCTTTTAAAGAAAATAACTAGTACCTTATATACATAAAGATGTCTAAGGGGCAATATATTAAGCTCTAAGTACAGAGGCCAAGATCTATCAGAGAGCTTCTTCCTAGCAATAACCTTTAAAAAACATTTTTGTTGTTTCATCAATGGCAAACTATTACTGATATAAGTACCCCCCCCCCCCCAAATTGCCAAACCATATTCCAACCTACTTTGCACAAGTGAGAAATATATTAACCTTAGTGTCCACATGACAAAAATCCCTTAAGAAATATGTTATCCACAATACATTATTCAAATTATTTCTTGTCTATAAATAAACCTAAGTATTTAATATTATCACTACATAAAATTTTTACACAGTTATTACAGTATTTAAAATCACAGAGGCACCCTAAACAAGGATAAAACAAATTATTTGGTATAACTATATTGCTTTTACGCAGGGAAAAGTTTACATATATTGTTTTTTCTGGACTTAGAGCTAACTTATTTTCTACAAACCACCACTTTAACCTTCTTAAATCATGATTCATGTTAACTCTAACTGTGTTCCAACTATTGCCATGATAAGTAAGGGCAGTGTCATCAGCGAATGACGTTAAATGGCCTCTTAACTTTGCAGAACATAGATCATCATTAATAAATATTAAAAATAGGATTGGACCCAAAACTGATCCCTGCGGAACACCATATTTCAACTGACCAAGCTCACTAATGGAATTATTTATTTTAACACATTGTACACGACAAGATAAATAACTATCAAACCATTCATAAGCATTTCCTCGAACTCCACAATTATAGAGTTTAGCAAATAAGATACTATGATCTACTGTATCAAATGCTTTTTTTATGTTCAAGAATAGGGCACTAACCTTCTCACCCACATTTATATGATCAGAAATATCTTTCATAAAGTGTATTAACGCAGTCTCAGTACTCATTCCCGATCTAAATCCATATTGATTTGAACTAAAAAAATTTGTTTTAACTTAATAATCTAAAAGTCGTTTTTTCATACATTTCTCAACTATCTTAGAGAATGTTAAGAAATGGGGCGATAGTTATTGCAATCACTTTTAGAGCCCTTTTTGTAGACTGGCACTACAGTTGCAATCTTAAGCTTATCTGGAAAAATCCCAGTTGAAAAACTTAAATTTATAATAAAAGTTAGGACCTTTGCTATACTGAAGCAAATTTCCTTTAGTAATTTAGAACTAATGCCATCAATGCCATTTGAATTACTGTTTTTTAAGTTTTTAATAATACTTACTACCTCATATTCAAAAACATAGCTAAGAAAGATAGAAGAAACTTGCTTCTTACTTTTAAAAATGTTTCCTGAATTTAAATTATAATAATTGCTTGGTTTTAGCTCATATATATGTAAGCTCTCCACTATTGATATGAAATGCCTATTGAATACCTCTGCAACAAGTTTTTCCTCATTAACCACTATGTCATTATACACTACTGAATATAAAGATTCTTTATTGTTATTTTTACCTGTAACTTTGTTAATTACACTCCAAGTTTTCTTAGAATCATCTACACATTTGTCAAATAATCTTCTATAGTAAGCTTCTTTTGTACCTCTTATTAAAGAATTGAAATCATTTCTATACTTTTTATAATATTTCTGAAGACTTAAGTTATTTACGTGTAAATTTTTTAAATAATTGATCTCTTTTCCTTATCTTCATACAAATCAAGTCATTAATCCATGGTTTTAATTTATTCAAATTAGTGATTGGCTTGTTATTGAATACTCTACTGCAACTTATGTGATTATTTAAAATTGAAAGAAATTTATCAAATGCTGTATTTGGATCTTCACATAGCATTACATCATTCCAATCTTGCTTATTTAATAAATTATTTAAATTATCATATTCTATATAGTTACTGACAGTGTTAACATTCTTGCATGTATTACTATATTTAAACTCTAACCAGACTACAGACATACAGTGATCAGTAATACCTAGATCTACCACAGTAGAACCTACATTGACAAGGCTTTTGTCTCTTAATCTGGCAAACACATGATCCAAACATGTTGCAGTTTTGTTTGTAATTCTTGTAGGTTCATTTATCAATGACTCAAATCCACTGCTAGCTAAGCATGTCTTATATTTGTCAGCTACCAAATTTAAATCCAACAGATCTATATTAAAATCACCCACTATAAAGCAGTTTCTAGATACTTTAAAACTATTATCATTTTCTAAATACAATTTTAATTCACTAATAAAATCACTTTTATTGGTAAGGTGATATCTGTACACAACAAGAATACTAAATTCACATCTATTTGAAACAATATTTAACCTTAGAGTATCCGATGTGGCAACATTTTCAATTACAAAATTATCTAATTTTATCTTGTCTTTTAATAAATATATAGCAACACCTTTACCTCTATTATTATCATTGCAATGATTTATTAAGTTATGATTTTCTAACTTAAATAAATCTGATTCACTTTTTGTAATCCATATCTCCGTGAGAACAATGATATCAGGGGGCTTTACACAGACTGAAAGCTCAACAACCAAATAATCAAAATTTTTTGGAGACTTCTAATATTTTGGTTTACTATTAAAAAAGAATTCATTTTACCAATATTTAATAAGCCAGATAATTTGTTTGTATTATTCATATTTAACTAAGTAACCTACCAATTTATTGTTAACTTATTATATTTTTGTATATACTTAGGCCTACACATAATCAAAGAAGTAGACAAATAAACAAAAAAATAAAAAATTACCATTATAGTTTATCCAAATCTTCGTGACAATTAATTTCAATCACTGGTGCACCTTCCTCCTTTCGAATGATAATTTTACCTCCACGTAGCCAAAGATACTTAAACCCCTTTTCTCTTTTTGGAGCTCGAACTCGACCATAAAGCGTTCTCTTCATAGGACAAAGCGATTCATTTATGTATACAGGGCAATCAGAAGTCATCCCCATGTGCCGTGTAGACAAATTCCTTTTAACACGACGTTTTTTTAACACCTCTTCCACATCTAGTCTTCACACAAACTTAACAATAATACCCGATGCTCCACCATCATTCCTCCTTCCAAGTCTGTGACAATTGTCTATCATGGTTTCTTGAATATTAACATCCAAAGCCACACCCACCTTCTTAACAATCTCCACCACATTCTCATTTGCACTAGTGGGTATTCCATGAATTTCAATACAATTTTTCCTAGAGTATTGCTCACAGTCCATAAGCCGAATCTCTAATTCTTTATTATTCCTTTTCAGTATAGCATTTTCCTTCTTCAGATTTTCTATCTCTTCCATATACATTAGCAAATCTTCAGATTGTTTTTTTAACAGTTCAGTATTTTCAGTTAACTTTGCATCTAGTTTCTCATATGAATAATTAAAATCATTCATAGATGTCTTATGTTCTTCTTTCATTTCTTTTAATTCTCTCATAATATCTTGTAAAGTTAACTCACCAGATAAAAGATTAGCATCCATTCTTAGGCTCTTTCTTCTCTCACTGACACAAGGATTGCATCGCCAAACCAGCCCGTCAACAGACAGACAGGCTTTAAGTAAATTAAATTACTGCATTTACTTACACATAAATAAGAAATACATTGTACTCATCTATACATTTCATAAGGATAACAACGTGACTAAGTAATTAATTTTACTACTTATGGAAGCAAAGAAAACGTTTCAGAAAATTGATAAGAATTTTTTTGGAAAAGTTAAAATTATGAAAAATATAAAATTTATAGAAAACACTCCAGTCAACCACACATTAAAATATAAATGCAATAAAATATCGGTTTATTTGTAATACAAGAGTACAGATGATGCACAGTGAAAACTAGTTAAAATTACGTTACTTTTTTGCTCCAACTAGCATAACAGTTATTATAACTTTTAATCAAATTAAAAAATTAAAATGTTATAACATAAAATTAAACGACGGAAGCAATGGTGTGATATGATTTGTCATAGTACTCTTAGTTTCTTAGTAAACTTGTTTAAATTCGGGTACATCTAATTTCTGAGCCAACTTTTAGGAGTAGGCCTATGTTGGACAGAACACATTCACGTTTGTTCAAGTGTTGCTGATTCTGATCCAACTAGGATGAAAATTATCAAAACTTATGATACAATTTAAAAATGCATATTTCATAACGTAAAATGAATTAAGTAAAACAATGGTGTGCTTGTATTTTTCATAGGCCTCTTGATTTTTTTTCTTATACAACCTTCAAACTCGATTGCACATAATTTCTGTGCCTACAGTAGTAGTTCATATTTGCTAACCATTGGACTACAATCTGTCTTGACTCACCCACACACAACATATGTAATCGAATTTTAATGATCCCGTGCACCTATTAACACATCACATTTGTTGGGTCCTTAATAAGAAGTGCGAAGTAAAGTGGGAAATTATTTTAATTTAACATGATATAGTCCACTAATTTACTTGAATTATGGGTTAACTTCGTTCTAAACTAAAGAATAAGTCATCGAACGTATTTCTAAATCAGTTTAATAAAACTCAATTTCTTGATTTCCAATTGCCAATTTAATTATTTTAAATTACTCAACCCTTCAACAATACTAATTTTAGCATTGCTTAGAAAATTATAGCTTTCTCTCTGTGAACTCAATATACAGCTTCTGTTTACATTTCAATTATATTTTTTCCATAACACATACAATTTTATAGTCAATTGCTAATCCATAATAACTTATCTTTCCATTTACAATTAGTAAACACACTATTCACCCTGTGACACTGAAACATTTCCCTTCTTACAATAGAAGATTCCTAATTCGTCTAACATTTGTAGCCTTACCCATTATACCACATCTATAGATTCCACTTACACCCTAAAATTTGTTACAATATACTAAAAATGTTACTTTCCACCGAAGCAGTGTTTGTAAACTTTTATCCATATAATGCAGTGACATTTCCCCTACCAAATGCCGAATTACATTTGATTCTTTGAAACTTGTTATAATTATAAAATCAGTATGACAGTTTGATGTTATACGAATATCAGTCAAATTCGAAGCAACTAATAGAAGATAGTTTATTGTTTGATGTAAATTAATTACCTGATAGAGCAAATAACAACTATTTGAGGAACAATTTTAACAGTAATAATATTAATTTATCATACTTGGTAATACAGTATCAAATAAAGAAAACATTATATAAAAGTAAATTAATAAGTAAATTATCTAAAAGAAAGGCAACTCCAACAAGCCTAATAGCCCAAGTATTAGAGTGCCTAAGGCTAAAGCAAAGAAATAGTTCTATCTCCCAGGAGAACCAATTATAAACATGTACATACTTTTAATTAATTAATGATCAATTAACTAAAACCTAAACGAGAAAGAAAAAATAAACAATTGAAAGAAACAGAAAAATTTAAAAATATAATTAGAGTACCAATGAAACGTTACCATTTTAAAAAGCACATACTTCAATCGAAATCTGAAGTTGTATCTGTTAGTGAATATTGTTTACCTGTCTACCCAAATAATTAAATAAGTAAAAGTGAAGGATAAAAATGTATATATCAAAAGCTTCAAGTCTTTTATCAAACAAACACAATATTATGACAGGTATAAAACTCCCGTCGTTTTCGGGGTTTACTTACTATATTATCCTACATTTAAAACTATATGTATATTCTCGTTTAACTAACCCATATCAATGAGAGTCTATGATTGAGAAAACCGTTAGAAAAATAAATGCCTATAAGTTACATTGGACTCTTTAAAAAGTCTTTTCTGATTTTAGACTATCAGAATACCAAATATACAGGGTGGAAAAATATGGAAAGGCTGTCACAGCTTTTGTATGACTTCACTTGTAAAAGTGAAATCTTGTACATGATCATGGTTACAAAGAACATACTTTTTGAAGCCATTAGCGACATTTCATCTTTTCAGAGGCACTGCCCACGAGAAATTGAACGAAAATCTTCAACCTAAGCCTAGGTCGAGTTTGGTATCAAACGAAATGTCTATTTAATAGAAATTAATTGCCGCAAACCGGACTGCGAAAAGGTTAATCGTTTCTAAAGTGGTGGTCATTTGAATTTCAACAAATTTAAACAATATTATTTCTCCCCTATTGAATGATTTTAACTAAATTATTCTGATAAACAATTATACTTTATGGAACACGATTATAAAACAAATCAAATTCTCAAATTACCTATGGAAAAAATAACATTGTTTTGAAAGCGTTTCCATATTTTTCTCTACCCTGTACAATAAAAAGAACAAAATATGAAACGATATAAATCAATGATACACTGCTAAAATAATTAAACAATACAATTTTCAACTTACCCAACAGGGTATGATTTAACTCCATGTGGACAGGGAACCACCTACCCTACTACGGTTGGATTTACCACGAACATCAAAGACGAATAATCTATTTAATAATATTGTCTGTGAGTTTTATTTTGATAATTGTATGATAATTTTTTCTTTGCATTGTATATTTTGTCATTATTGTGTACATTATGTATGATAGTTTATAAGAAGGAGTGACTTTCGATATATCAGGAATAAAAATTCAATATTCATATTCCACAGTAAACATTAATTACCTTTTGTGTGTTTAAAGGTTTTCTTAAATTGATAAAGGTAGTTAGTTGGAATATAAATTATTTTTAAATATAGGTTAAGATAGTAACTAAACACCTAAAGATGGCATGAGTTTTATTCTTGTCGAAACGTTATGTTTGTTTTATATATACACATGCGTTAAAATCTCGAAAAAAGTGTTTAACTATCATGCATTATGTTGTTTGAGGAAGAACAATTTATTTATTATTTTTGCTTACTATGTCAATATCAAGTAAGATAAAAGCTAATATTGAATAAAAATGACAATTCTGAGTACTGCTCCAGCAAACATTTCACAAGAGGTTTTCTTCTTAATTCAAGTTTCACTTAGCAAGTTTATGAAAAATGGGCAAATAATGTGAGTCCAACATAAAGAGTGTACGTGTCGGTTAATTATCCCAGGACACTAAGCCGACAAGGAACTTAAACAATTCAATTTCATGCCGGGATATTTAACCCTTTAATTTTACAGCTACTTAAAAAATGCAATACCTAGTTATTTGGTAAACAAGATTTATTATAAATTTAGATTAAATAAATGTATAAATGAGTATGTAATGAAGAAGTTAGATTGCAAATATTTAAACTTAGCCCTTTGTCATTTTACGAATGCTTTGTGATGAACGATGAATATTTTAATATTTACACAATCATAATGAAATGGTATTAATTACAACATTTTTCATTCATTACCTGAGACGTGGAAAGAAACTTTATTCTCTATTTATTATTCCTAGGATTAGCTTAAAAGTTTTAAAGTAATATGTTGGACTCACATTATTTGCCCATTTTTCATAAACTTGCTAAGTGAAACTTGAATTAAGAAGAAAACCTCTTGTGAAATGTTTGCTGGAGCAGTACTCAGAATTGTCATTTTTATTCAATATTAGTTACAAGTTTTTTTTTCAGTTGTAATATGCCATAATTTCATTTATTTTAAGTACAACTTGTTCGGGAATTTATGTTATCTTTGAACTATTAAAAACTGGGCTTTCTCTCCAAATAATCGCTTGATTTACTATTATGCATCACTTCATGTAGCTTATTATTATTCTATTTGAGTGTGGAAATCTTTACTTTAAAAGCTAACATATTGTATTTACACACTTTGGCTCAAAATTATTTTCTTCAACGTATTTACCAATTTTTGATTTTTCTACAGACTTGACCTCACTTTACCTCATGAAGATTTTACAAACATAAAACAGAAATCTAATACATAAAGCTCAATTCGATTATGAATAAACCTGCACAGTTCCAAACAGTTAAAAACCCACCAAAGATCTAATAACAGCTTCAACATCTGTCTTGACGGTACTGCTAACTTCCATTACTTGTACTGGTATATTCTGCGGCAATTGACCTTGACTAACATCATTTTCCTGTGATGTGGTACGTGTTGTAGAGGAAACAGTTAGATGTTGAATATTTTCATAAGTGTTAGCCTCCATAGAGAAGAGTTGAGACGGTTCTGACAAGTTCGTAAATGCGCAAGGCTTTATCTATAGGATGTTTTTCCCCACCAACACGTTGCTGTATGACCCTATGAGTAGAAGAAGTGAAATAGATAAAGCGTTAAAATACGAATAAAATGCAACTTCTCCCGTCCAAATAGGAGTGTAAATAACTGTGTAAACAAAGAAAAACTAAAGTAGGGAGATTCCTCCCTTAAAATTCCCAAAAACCTGGGAATTCCGGGAATTTTTCCTACATGTGGAAAAAAAAACAAACTAACAAAAATTGGTTGTGGGAAAACTTTGGGTAGTTGTGGGAATTTTTATGGGGTAATGTGGGAGAAATACCCCGCAATGTGGGAGAAATATAGTATAAATATGACCGGAGTTGTCTGGTTACACTTCATACTGCTGCAGGGACCAATGGGATGAAGACGGAGCATGCCTGCCTGTCTGCGTACCTGCCTGGCTGCCTGGGCGTCCGCTGGCAAGAGTGGTGAAGATGCACACCCCGGCCCGCCTCGCCTCGCCTCGTCGGAGCCTGGACCTGGCTGGCTGGACTGGGCGGAGAGCTGCCTTCGGAGAACTTCAGGGAAGCCCGCCAAGCAAGTGCGGCGGAAGACAGCAGGTAGGTATGGGTGATTCTGCGAGGGCCCTCGGGCCCCTGCCCACATCGGCTGGTTCTTCCCCAATAAGCGTTGGTGCAATAGGAGTCGGACTAAAATCATTCTCTCTTTACTGGGCACAGTTTATACTTCGTTTTCACATACGTATTGTGATATATTTCGTTTTATCACATACGTACTGTGATATATTTCGTTTGTATCACATATATGTCTATCGATGCCTTCTTTCTCTATCACTTTAACCCTGCAGTTAGTTGCATGTTTTCCGTTTGAATGACCTTGACCTATATTCCATACTTATAAAAATTTCATCCATCCTATGAGGACTAGCCTGAGTGACTGGAAGTTCGCAAGCCTCGGCTCACTTCACCTCGCCTTCCTCGTCGAAGCCCGCTGGACAGTGTGATTAAGACGCTGAAGTCTAGCATGGGAGTTGGGCTAAAATCAGAGTCGTCTCCAGCAGTCTTCATTGCATTGACCAGTAGGCTTCCCAGCTAAACAAAACCGGCCTTTTTAAGGCCAGAAAATTTCAATAAACCAAAACGGCCTTTTTCAAGAACACAACAATTTCCAGTTTAGTGGGGATTGGAGCTTTAACGCTACATCGCTGCCCTGCACCAGATTTGTTGATGAGGTCGGCTACTAGCAGTTTTACCGCACTTGTCAGCAGGTTAGTGCTGGATGAGGACTAGCCTGAGTGACTGAGAGTTCGCAAGCCTCGCCTCCCTCGTCGAAGCCCACTGGACAGTGCGATGAAGACGCTGGATGCTAGCCTGGTTTTAACCCTGCTGGCAAGTGCTGTGAAATTTTGGGGCCTTGAAAAAGGCCGTTTTTGGTTTAGCTGGAAAGCCCCGTCGGTCAGCCCTCGTCAAAGCCCGCTGGAAAGTGCGATGAAGACACTGGAGCCTACCCTGATTTGAAGCTTTTCGTCAGCTGTAGTGATAAATGAAAGATCTTGGTGGCCTTGAAAAAGGCCGTTTGGTTTAACGAGGATATCGATCACCTACACCAAGTCCGAAGCGGAGCGTCGGAGAAGTCTTCAAGGGACATCTCGCTCTCTTCATCCCCAACCTCCTCCTTCGACGATGGATCCTCTTCCGATGACGGATCTAAATCACTCTCCTCGAAGAGTGAGGAGAGATCACCGTATTCTACAGGCCGGTTGTTGAAATCCCAGCAGTAGTCTACCCATCGGTTCTCTTTATTCAGACGTGAGAAGAAACCCTCGTAGTTTTCAGGTAGTCCACTTCTGCCAATCTAGGGGGACTGGAGCGGCAGACCCAGAGTTGGCATGTCCGTCATGTACCTTTCACCATCCGAAGAGTCGATTTGGTTCATCTAGACGTCTATGTCTGGTTGCTTGTCTAAGCTGGAATGGATAAACCTAGAATGGTTACCCCTTTTTGTGCAATCCTAGTGTAATCTGATTGGTCATTTGCAACGGGCCAATAGAAGAGCAGCTGGAAGTCAAAAATATAACACATAAAATCAGTTCAAGTGGTAAATCCATCGAGAACTCAGGTAAAGATGTTGCAAGATTACCTCGCCTCGCCTCGTCGGAGCCTGGGCCTGGCTAGCTTGCTGGATTGGATGGAGAGCTGCCTGTGGTGCGGTGAAGATGCAGACCCCGGCCCGCCTCGCCTCACCTCGTCGGAGCCTGGACCTGGCTGATTGGACGGGTGGATAGCTGCCTGCGGAAAACTTTAGGGGAGCCCACCGAGCAAGTGCGGTGGAAGACGGCAGGTAAGTATGACGGTAAGTATGGGTGACTCTGAGAGGGCTCCTTGGACGCTTCTGCTCGCTTCGGCTTGAGCGGTTAAGCGTTCAAGGAGGCCCCGGCCCACTTCGGCTGAGCAGCAGATAGCCGGGTGAGAACCACCACCCACACGGTCCTTTCCCAGTAAGCGTTGGTGCAATACAAGTCGGGCTAAAATCAGAGTCATCTCCAGGGTCCACATTACATTGACCAGTGGGCTTCCCAGCTAAATCAAAACGGCCTTTATCAAGGCCACAAAATTTCACTAAACCAAAAGGTTCTTTTTCAAGAACACAAAATTTTCTAGTTTAGCGGGATTGGAGCTTTAACGCTACACCACTGCCCTTCGCCAGAGTCGTCAATGAGGTCGGCTACCAGCATTTTTACCGCACTTGCCAGCAGGTTAGTGCTGGATGAGGAGTAGTCTGAGTGACTGGGAGTTCGCAAGCCTCGACTCTCCTCGCCTCGCCTCCCTCGTCGAAGCCCGCTGGACAGTGCGATGAAGACGCTGGAGCCTAGCCTGGTTTGAAGCTTGTTGACAAGTGTAGTGACATACTTGAAGATTTAGTGGCCTTGAAAAAGGCCGTTTGGTTTAGCGAGGACATTGCTCGCCTACTCCAAGTCAGAAGCCCCATCCGACATCTCCAGCGGAGCGTTTGAGATGTCTTCACGCGACATCTCGCTCTCTTCATCGCCAACCTCCTCCGACGAGAGATCCTCCTCCGATTATGGGTCTAAATCACTCTCCGCGAACAGTGACAAATCATCCCAGGCAGCCTGGTTGCTTAAATCCTACCCGTATTCTACTAGTCGGATTTCCCTGCTTAGACGGTGGAAAAGTCCACGTAGTTCTCGGGTAGACCGCTGCTGGATAGGATTGGAGTTGCAGAGTCGGAGTTGGCGTGTCCGGCTCGTACCTATCTCCATCCGAAGAGTCAATCTGCTCCACCTGGACGTTCATATCGGGCTGCTTGTCTAAGCTATAATGGATAAACCTAGAATGGTCGGCACTTTTATAGCGGACCAATAGGAGATCAGATGGTATTTATAAGTATAACACATAAAATCAGTTCAAGCGGTAAATCCATCGAGAACTCCGGTAAAGATGATGCAAGCTTGCCTGCCTCAAACCTCTCTACTCAGTGCTGTGAAGGTTGTAAGACCTCTCTACTGGCGCAGGGCAGCAGTGGAGCGTTCAAGCCTCAATCCTGGGGGCTGGAGAGTTATCGGTGGATGAGTGGACTTGGTTGAGAGCTGTGTGCGGAGAACTTCAAGGAAGCCTATAGAGCAAACGGTGTGGAAAACGATAGGTAGGTATGACGGTAGGTATAGGTGATTCTACGAGGGCCTTTGGATGCTCCGTCTCGCTTCGGCTTGAGCGGTTGAGCGGACAAGGAGGCCCCAGCCCACTTCGGCTGGGCAGCAGATAGCCGGGTGAGAACCGCCACCCCGCACGGTCCTTCCCCAATAAGCGTTGGTTCAATAGGAGTCGGGTTAAAATGCTTCCCTTAACTTCTTGTTGGAGTTATTCCTTGTCCTTGGTTGCTTTTAAAAAGGCCGTTTTGAAACTTGCATCATGCTAGAATCACGGACTCCATGGCTCAAAATCACCTACAATTCTCACACATGTTTTCAAATTTTTCCCTGATAAAATAAAGTTTCCAATGTAGGTCAAGGTCATCAAACAGGTAAAAATGTGGTGGCCTTAATAAAGACCGTTTGGTGGGAAGGAATGGGGAGGAAAGAAGGAAGATGGTTAGGAGTTATAAACATCTCGGGGCAAGTTTCCACACTGTTACTCCGGAGCTATTGTGGTATAGGTAGTTCCTTTCTGTTGGCGGGTTCGAATGCTCCATCCCACAAGGTAATTTTAAGATGTAACCTCGTTCGCCGCATCTTACAATTACTATTGTCTGGTTGCGAATCTTCAAGAAAAAGTAGCGCTTCCCCTCTTCTAAGACGGTTGATCCACAATCTTCCCAGAGTTACAGTGGGGGCTGGAGATGTAGCTCGCTGAGTTTTTGCAAATTAAGTGGACACACCTCTTCGCAAAATACGATCGGTTTGCCACATCTCTCACCTTTCCTTTTTCCCTTGATGTAGGTGTATGTGCTGGGAGTGCGGTACTTGTGGCAGCTTCGCCGGAGCTCTTGTAGCTTCCGACACTTCGCAGATGGTGATCGTGGCAGCGGTGACAGAGATTGTAATCGAGGCAGCGGCGACAGAAAAGCAGGCAGTGGTGAAATTGGTGGTAAGGATGTGTCAAGCTGCCAGAATCCCCATCTCCAACATGATAATTGTTGGTGAAGGAGGACGAGGAGAAGTAAATAGAGAAGAAGGCGAAGGCTGCGTAGTGACAGTACTGGGTGAAGACATTTTAGTAAGCAGATGATGTGATGTTGAAACTTTAGCAGGAATAGTGCGCTTCCTTTGGCAAGGATCCATTGAAAGCAGTTTAGCTGGAGGAAGAGAATTTGTTGACAAGAGAGCACCAGAATATCATATGTTCTTGGTATGGTCGCGCTCCGTTTTGTTACCTGCAGCTAGCCTCTGATTGGCTGTAACAGTAGAGTCAACAAGAGACGTGCATGAGTTAACAAAAATGGCAACGTCTTAGACTCGATACCACTTCTGCAAGAGGCGTCTACCAGCCAAAATCTACCAGTCTTCCCAGCTTCTGAAGGCGGAGCAGCTACCAGCCAACATCCTCCAGCAATCTGTGGATGAAACACCGTCCAGTCTTCCCAGCTTCACCCAAGAGACGAATCGCACTTCCTATACTTTTCCTGAATCATTTTGTTTACGGCCTGCAAACCGATTAAATGTGGTTATACTAAGCGCTTTGTTGTTCTATGGCCTGCAAACCATCCAACAGTGCATATTCTCTCCTCAATACAAGTGATTTGTCTTGAGAAGAGTGAAAGGGGGAGTCGCTGTTCTCCGCCTTGATATCATCTCGAGCGGCAGCTAGCAGCCAACATCTACCAGTCTTCCCAGCTCCACCCAAGAGATGAATTGCACTTCCTTTACCTTTTCCTGAATCATTTTTTTTACGGCCTGCAAACCGATTAAATGTGGTTTATACTAAGCGCTTTGTTGTTCTATGGCCTGCAAACCATCCATCAGTGCATATTCTCTCCTCAATACAAGTGATTTGTCTTGAGAAGAGTGAAAGGGGGAGTCGCTGTTCTCCGCCTTGATATCATCTCGAGCGGCAGCTAGCAGCCAACATCTACCAGTCTTTCCAGCTCCACCCAAGAGATGAATTGCACTTCCTTTACCTTTTCCTGAATCACTTTTTTTTACGGCCTGCAATCCGATTCAAAGTGGTTTATCCTTAGCGCACTGCTGTTCTATGGCCTGCAAACCATCCAACAGCGTGTATTTTCTCCACACTACAATACCTTACAATACCGACCTCATCCAAAAACACGTTCCCAAAATCATTTTGTTTACGGACTCCAAACCAACTCAAATTATTTTTCCCAACCTTTCTCTTGCAAATTATTTAATATCTCGACAGAAATGTTCAGTTTAGTTGAGATTTTTATCCGTTTTATCATATACTCTGCGTCACTGCTTTCGCTGTTACGTTTTATATATTCTTGACGCATGCTTTGCTTACATATGTTGTAGTTAGTTGCATGATTGCTTCTTCTATTACCTGTAGTTATGCATTGTTAGAAGTAAGTTAATTGTTATTGCACATAAGAATTATTTTTATTTTACTTTTTTTTATTTATCACAAAAACTGACAAGACAATTACATACACACGTATATCGTTGGACATCCTCACTGGTATAGTGCAGGCTCCAATAGTGCACGATTGTGATGTTGAGGAGTCTGTCGTATCAGCACCACACTTACACAAACATTGTAAGTTTTAAAAGGTATAGCAAAGATGTAAACTATGCTACATTGGTTTGTTGTCAGTGTAGGATTGGTATATATGTTTTACCTCACAATAAACTTGCAATATTTGTAATACATGATTTTTTTTATTTTTCTTTATAATTGTTCAATGACCTTTACCCACTTACAAAAGGTTTTATGTTTTATATTTTAAACAATCGGTATCCTTGTCCAATATACAAGACTTAGTAAAATTGCAAATAAAATTACAACTGTAATATGAAAATGTAACCCGTGTGATTCATTTAAACCAGATTTATTTGCGAGCAAAAAGGGTAAGAGTATCAGGGTAAAATGGGTGGGAGTATCAGGTTATATAAAGTGCATGCCTGGATCGGTTAAGAGCATCATTCGACACTTGTCTTTAAAATGGGTGCTACAATAATTATTAACAGAGTTTTGAAGAACAAGGAGGATCGACGAAAGTTTCATCAAGACATTTTTACAACCATGCCGTTTAGAAACAAGACTGTTTATATTTATTGTACGGAGGTAACCACGACTGAGTTTGGAAACGACGAAATGCGTTGAGTCCCTAATGGTTGGATGACTCTCTTTGTACCACGTGTAGATAATTGGGCAAGTAGATATGACATGTGTTTACATGTTCAATTATTGATCAATCCGAAGACCGGCGAAAGTGACGAACAAGATATCTAAATTTTTTAAACACTAATTCTTTTAGGTAGCACCCTCCTTCAGCAATAATCACGCATGGTGCAAGTCATGCGTGATTATTGTGCTTAAATGAATGTGACATTGACCCACTTTCAGTACCTTGAAAATATCAGCTGTGAAGTGAAAATGCAAGTCATTTAGATGTTTAGTTTACAAAATGGTTAAAATTATATAGGTCAAGGTCATGTGATATTGTTTTTAAAAAAGTTTAATTTTCCCTATCATCATCATAATCTTCGTCAGAGAATAACCGTCTTCTAACGAAGAGAAGCCTGCGGCAAACCATTGAACCACCCATTTCAATGGTGTTGGGTGACAGAGATGATGTGGAGATTGAAAAGTTTTAAGTATTGCCATCATCGTTGCTCAACGGTGACTGTGAAGACTCCGATATTGGAATTATCTAACTCCTCTTCATCCTCTGTTTCCAATGCTGTTTCATCAGATTCGTATTCATCTGTTGAAAACAAATCGTTGCAATTTTGGAACTCTCTTACACGAGTGTAGATGATTTCCACAGGAGCCATTGCAAGGTTCTGAGGGTGAAACACTCGTCCATCTCTTTTATGACATTACATAAAACTTGCTGTGCTCTGATTGGGGAAATATCGTTTCGTCATGCTTATTATAAAAGAGGGGGAATGGCTGCTTTTCATAAGTATTGCTTTAGACTTTTTTAAGGTAACAGCTACCATGTATATTTGTAATATTTGCTCGGAACAGTTTACTGATGAAATACTTTTGCTTATTCATCATGAGATTTACCACAATCAAGACGGAAAGGGGAACCAAGAGCAAAATAGACAAAGTGTAATTAAATACGCACCCCCTGCAGACCTTAGAGTAGAAATTCTATCAGAGGCTCTAGAGAGATCTGCAGTTAGGCATTTTAAAATTAAAAACACTAAAAAGTGTGATCTACAACGTTTTTTGTATCAAACCAAACATTTAGTAACATAAACAGTGAGAAAGGAACTTGAAAGATTAAACTTTATAATGTTTGGTATTATTCTTGATGCTGTATTTACAAACGTGCAGAATGAATTTTCTCAAAGAGGATTTATCACCAAGAACAAGTCAATTCTAGCTGCTAAAAATGTTGAAGAGGTAGTAGAAGATCTATTTGAAGAATTGAAGTTGAAAGTTACTGAACATGAAGGAAGAGGATCCGGCTGGAGCCAATCAATCAATTGAAGGAATGGATGTAAGAGTGCACAAACATGGTTACGGAAACAGAGGTAGTAGCTATATACCTTTGCCTAAAAGAATTGAAACAATCAAATCATGCATAAACGTAAAAAACGAAGATAATGAGTGTTTTAAATACGCTATGCTCGCTAAGTATGTAGATGGTGCACACGTTGATAGACCTAATCGCAGATATAAGGAAGTAATCAACAAATATAACTTTAAGAATATAAAGTATCCTGTTCTTCTATCTGATATTAAACGTTTTGAAAAATAAAATCCTGTAGTTCCTGTGGATGTTTTTGGTTTAGACCAATCTAATAATGTTTACCCTCTTCAGTTGACAGCTTTTGAACGAATTGGTCATACAGATTTATTGCTAATAAAGCAAGGTGATATTTCACATTATGTATATATCAGAGATTTTAATAAAGTAGTTGCTAAACAAGTATCAAAATCGGAGCATTGAATAACAGTTTCTAAACGTTGTTTCTGTTTAACACGTGAACATCGAAGAGGAAACGTTTGGCTACTCGAACATCAACGTCTTTGCAATGAGAAAGAAGGTGTACGAATATTCTTACCAACCCAGAAACAGTGCAGAGTTGAATTTGCTAAGGTTGCTCAGCAGTATAATATACCAGTTTTAGTGTATGCAGACTTTGAATCATCACTTTTACCTGTAGACGTTAGTAACCAAGATCCGACTAGAAGAATCAAATACCAACTACATGAACTGAACAGCTATTGTTTGTTAATAAAGACTACACTTTCAGAAACACATCTGCAACACTACGGTTTAACATCTGTTCCACATGTATATAGAGGTGAAAATGCTGCTAAAATCCTTTTTGGTGAACTGTACTACATCGCGCACAAAGTTGAAGTACTATATAGCGGTATAAAACCAATGACACCGCTATCAGACTACCAACTGGAGACGTATAATTCTGCAACAATGTGTTATTTATGTAAAAAGAGCTTTACATCTGTAAATGGAAAAGTAAGAGATCATGACCATTTGACAGAGTCTTTACAGAGAACCTGCTTGCAACGCATGTAATGTCAACTATAAGTTGCCTCGTTTTATTCCAATTGTTTTACATAATCTGAGTAGATACAGATCTCACTTTATAGTTCCTCAATTAGGACGAGATGAAGGAAACATTGATTTTCTTGCAACCACCATGGAAAAGTTTTTCTAAACAGGTTGGTAAAATTAAACTAAGATTTATTGTGTGTTTTTGAAATTTGTTAATGATGGAGTATCAGACGAGGGAGACAAAGGTAGTTGAACATTTGCCATCATTACGTGAAAATTAACAATCACGACGTTTCGATTTGGTAAAACCCAAACCTTTTTCAAGTGCTAAAAACTAAATTACATCTACACAAACATGTTATTAAACTACGTTCTAAAACTAACAAACTTATCTACTTTAATAATTATCTACATTTTAACCTAGATCCCAGAATAGGGTACAACAAAATGAACTTCTACTAAATATAAAAAATATTAACAGGGTTACATTAATATAACCAATTAGGCGCTGTCAAAGTCACGATATCAACGGGAAATGTCAAAACACAATTAAAATTAATATTCAAATTAGACTGAAATAAGATTACATTAAATAATCATAACTATATGGTACCTGAAAAACACTATTAATTTAAAATAACCTTCAACATGCACAAAAAATTATATATATGATTCGGATGGACTGAGAATACTATTACAATTACATTTTAACCTGAAAAACAACAATTATTAGGAATAAAACAATACAATAATCAAATATTACAAAAATGATGAAGTCTTACGACTCGCAGTGACGATGGCGTCCAGACGTCCCAGGCACGAAGTGAGGATGATATAATCCAAATGCAGTGTCTACGAAGTTCCCTCCAAGGTAATAAGACACGGGGACAAGACAAACATACACACTACACTTCACAACAACCCTACACAGACTGACGAGGTCAGGGACATACGCTCCGAGATCGCCAAAAATGCGGTGACTCAGGTACGGGGACGTAGACTCATGGCGTGTTTAATTGTTGTAGGTGCAGGTGGTTTAGGGTTCTGGTTAGATGATGTCATGAGTGTATTGAACTTTTTATCAAGTGTGTTTTTAAGTAAAGGAACCCACATGGGTCTAACTTCTATGCTACTTTGACTGATTACTTGTTCATTATTTAGTTTCATAAAGGCACCTTCGATGAATTTACGTTTAAAAATGCGGTTCCCTGTGAAGTTAATGTAATCTTATTTCAGTCTGATTTAAATATTAATTTTAATTGTGTTTTGAAATTTTCCGTTGATATCGTGACTTTGACAGCGCCTAATTGGTTATATTAATTTAACCCTGTTAATATTTTTTATATTTAGTAGAAGTTCATTTTGTTGTACCCCATTCTAGGATTAGATTAAAATGTAGATAATGATTAAAGTAGATAAGTTTGTTAGTTTAAGAACGTAGTTTTATAACATGTTTGTGTAGATGTAATTTAGTTTTTAGCAATTGAAAAAGATTTGGGTTTTACCAAATCGAACGTCGTGATTGTTAATTTTCACGTAATGATGGCAAATGTCCAACTACCTTTGTCTCCCTCATTTATAGACTCATTGAGGTTTATGGCATCGAGTTTAAGCAAGTTAGTTAGAAACCTGCAAAAGCAAGACCTTGTAGAAACATCTAAAATTGTACCTTCAAATAAATTGGATCTTGTGTTGAAAAAGGGAGTTTTTCCATATGACTACAAGGATAACCGGGTTAAATTCAACGAAACCTGTCTATCACCAATTGAAAATTTTTACAGTAATGTAACTGAAGAACACATTGAACCTAACTATTATCAACATGCGTGTTTGGTATGAAAAGAACTCGACATGAAAACCTTAGGGGAATACAGTGACTTTTATGTAAAACTTGATAAGACGCTACTATGCGGTGTAATGGAAGAATTTTGTAATACCTGCATTGAAGCATGCAGTTTGGATCCATTACATTCCTACACCTCTCCGGGATATGCATGGCAGGTGATATAAAAGGAGACTGGGTGTATACTATATTTATTAACAGATATTGATATGTTGTTAACGGTGGAATCAGGAGTTAGATGAGGATTAACGCAAAGCGTGAGAAGATATGTGAAAGCAAACAATAAAGATGTACCCGATTACGATCCTGCAAAGAGTCCAGGATCTATTTAAATTACTTTGACGCCAACAACCTGTATGGGTGAGCCATGAGCCTCCCTCTACCGCATGCCAACTTTGCATGGATAAATCCTGATTTATTAGAGAATATAGCTGAGATTCCAAAACAAGGTGATGTTGGATACATTTTAGATTGTGACTTTGAGTACCCTGAAGAAGTGCGTGATTATCACTATGACCTCCCTCTCCTCGCTAAATCGGAAATTCCATCCAATGGTAAACATCCTAAATTGATGATGACTCTAAAACATTAAGAGAGGTATGTTGCACATTTCTGGGTTGTGCAACAAGCTATACAGTTAGATTTACGCGTAACTAAAGTACATAGAGTGATTCAGCTTTCACAATCATGCTGGCTCAAACCGTACATTGATTATAACACAAAACTAAGAGCTGCTGATAAATCTGATTTTCAAAAGGAGTTTTTAAAAATTAATGAATAATGCGATTTTCGGTAAAACGTTAGAAAAAAGAAAACACAAGAATGTAAAGTTGATAAGAAACGCAGCTAAGTTAGAAGAGTTAGTAAAACAACCCAACTTTAGGACTTCGATAATTATTAACGAAAACCTTGTTGCGGTTTGCATGAATAAAATCAAAATAGTAATGGATATACCACTGTATGTAGGTATGGCGATCTTGGATACATGAAAGACTCATATGTACGCTTTTCATTACAATAAAATGGAAGAGTTTTATGGAAGAGATCGCATTGGAATATCATACATGGATACTGATGCGTTTATTTATTGGATTAAAACAACTGATATGTATGAAGATTTGCGAACTTTCCCATATAATAACGACTCTGACTTTTCAGACTACCCGGTAAACCATTCCAAATACGATGGAGGTAAAAACAAAAAATTCTTGAAAAGTTTAAGGATGAAACCAACAGCGTAGTGATAAAAGAAATTGTAGCTCTAATGGTGAAATTGTATGCAGTTAAGAAAGGAAAAGTAACAAACTGTGATAACAACTGTATTATTAAAAAAGCCAAAGGTGTAAAGAACCTTTATTTGAAAATGAAACTTTAATTTGACAACTACAAGATATGCTTGTTTGAACTAGAAACATGTTCAGCAATATTTAACAATATAAAAAGTTTTAATCATCAGGTGTACAGTATAACAGAAACAAAGAAAGCTATATCAGGTGATGATGATAAAATATATATTCTTGATGATAAAGTTCACACTTTACCATTTGGACACTACTCCACAGTTAGAATAGATTGACACCCGACAGTTTGGTTAAAAGGATAATATATATATATATATATATATATATATATATATATATATATATATACATATTATCCTTTATATATATAATGATATATATATTCATAATCCTTTTAATATATATAAACCTGCATGGATAATACGTTGAGCAGTTATATTTTGTAGTACTAAGAAGGTGCATGAAATGTGAAAATGAGTCCAAAAAAACAAAATCGTCTATGAACTTCACAAACCAGCTAGAATAAACTTTCCTAGAAGTCAGTCAATTTTTAAAGGTGTAAACGATCTATATCAAGATGATATAATATAAATGCAACCCTATAGCAAAATAAACAAAGGTTTTAGATACATACTAGTTGTTATAAACTATTTTTTAAACGTTGCTGATGCAATCCCTTTAAAAGATAAAACTGGTAAAACTGTTGTCACAGCTATGGAGTTGATAATTAAAAGAGGTAATCTTTTGATAAAACATTTACAGACCGATGAAGGTAAAGAATAATTTAACAAGTTGTTCTCAGACTTGATGAAAAGGTACAATATAAACCATTATTCCACCCAATCAGAAAAAAGGATGCAATTATTGAAAGGTTTAATAGAAAGTTAAAAGGAGCAATGTATAAAGCGTTTTCAAACAAAGGCACACACGTTCGGTTTGATATACGACCGCAATTAATCAAAGAATATAATAACAGGTTTCACAGTAGTATTGGTATGAAACCAGTTGAAGTGAGGAGAAATAATGAAAAATTAGTACTGCAACAAATTTTAAAGAATACAAGACCTAAGTTGAAAAGAAAACCTAATGTATTTAATGTGGGAGATAAAGTTCGTATTAGCAAATACAAAGATGTATTCAGCAAGAAGTATTTACCGAATTAGACAAATGAAGTGTTTACAGTTTATAGAGTACAACCTACCGTTCCTGAAACGTATATTTCAAAGGACAACAAGAATGAACGCTTACAAGGAGGTTTCTATGGACATGAATTGATGAAGTCTTTCGTTGGCGAAGTTTACTTAGTTCAAAGTGTGTTAAAAAAGGAAAAAGATAAAGTACTCGTTCATTGGTTAGGATCTAATAAAAATGAGGAATCTTGGATAGATAAAAAGGATCTGATGTAGCATATAAACACCAGTCTAATATGAATTGTTGAAGGATGGAGATAGTTCATTTCAAAGATCGTTTTAATATAAATAACATATACAATTTAAGAGTAGATAAGGTACGAAGTGTAGATGGAAAGTATGGTGCACTGCTACTGGATACAGTGAGATACATAGTCAGGGGACCATCCAATTGTGGTGAGACCAATGTTGTGTTTAACCTGATTACAAACCCTAACGGGATTAGATTTAATAATTTATATGTTTTCTCTAAGTCCTTACACCAACCCACCCGCCCTCCCATACACGTACTGTGGTACTTACCCGCCCGCCCAACCATACATGTACTCTGGTATTGACCCACCCACCCTCCCATAAACGTACTGTGGTACTGACCCACTCGCCCAGCCATAATGTACTATGGTATAATACCAACTATTGCGTAAAATAATTTCTGAAATACCTGAAGTAAGTTTTTTTCAGTATGATGAAAACGAAAAAAATAATGCAACCCACTCAAGCGCAACCTTACTCAGTTTTTATATTTGATGATGTGTCTTGTGAAAATCATGATACAATTAGAAATTACTTCCCTATGGGTAGATATAATCAAATAGATAGCATTTACATCGGCCAAACATATAGCAAAATACCTATAAAGCTTATCTGTGATAATGTTAATCTTCTGATATTGTTTAAACAAAATGATACCAACCTAAAACATGTATACAATGATCATATTGGTGTAGACTTGCTTTATAGAAATTTTAAATCATTATGTGCACAGGCATGGGAACAAAGTTATTGGTTTGTGGTAATAGATAAGGATAGTGAACTCAACAATGGACGATACCGTCTCGGATTTGATCGTTTTGCAATAATACATTGAGGATGCGTTATAGTTATCCATTTGCAACCGAATAATCCTGCTGTCAACTTGGGTAAACAAAAAAGGTTGTTAAAGGAGATAAAGTCATTAAGTGACTCTATACGAAGGAAAAACAGAGCTTTAAAATTAGGTATTAGCGAAAGTGATACAATTAGGTATTAGCAAATATTTGGAAACAACGTTTAAACCTGTTATAGAACCGTTAAAGGAGATGGTGCAAACGGTGAATAGATTTCTCCCTCCTACAGAAATGATCTAATTTTGCCGGTGGCTAAATTTAAAACGCAAGAAGATGGTGGTGATAGTCCTACTGAAAGTCAAGAAGTATCGGAAGATTTAGATGTTTCTGAAACAACTATTGGTGAAAAAGATCAGGACATCACATAAGAGGCAAGCGCGCCTATTTCCAGCACTCTTGTAAAATCTATACAATCAGTGTACTCAAAATATAGTGATTCTGCTAACAGATTGGTGGCTGATAAAATTCTAGCTAAAAAGGCGTGGAACAGAGTAAAATCCATTGACGCAAGTGTTGGTGAAAGATCAGCGGCTTTAGCGGTTACGACAGCAATGAAAGGTAAAACAGCAGTCGGAGGTGGTAAAAGGAGAAGACGACAACATCCACGTAAGAAAATAGGAAAAGGATTGAAAAGAGGATTAAAATATCAAAATAAGAAAACAGAAATACTCAAAAAACTACATTATGGTCAATATTAAAAAAGGGGCAAGAGTTGTACCTAAAACCTAACCGTGTGTACTAAACAAGGAAAATAAACATATATTATCAAACAAAGCATTAACCAACATGGATCTTCTGCAATTTGCTGCTTGTCTAAAAATAACCAATTTTTTGAGTTGTTTTCATGAAAGATAATCTCCCAAAACATATTAGACGTAACGAAACTGGTGTTGTAAACTTGGATAATATTGATGGACCTGGAACGCATTGGATATATTATAAAAAACTTAATAAAACAGTGTTCTATTTTGATAGTTTCGGGAATCTCACTACGCCTAAAAAACTTCTACGTTATTTTAATTAAGTCGATCACATATTTTACCACTATAAACGACAACAGCCTTCGGATACATCAATATGCAGACATTTATGTTTAGAATTTTGGGCTACAAGTGTTAGTCGACTGAGAGATGTCTTTGTATACAGTTTACTATACTAAAAACTCATCCACATTACGGAGTGTGCTATTTCCAGCATTAAGATTGCAAAAGTAAAAACTGTGGTAAGCAGCACTGTTAGATTTAACAACATACAATTTAATTCCAAATATAACTGAAAACGTTAATAATAAACTTCATTATGCCAAAAATGTTGATAAAAATGGAAAATTATTAGATGAAGATCAAATAACTCTACTAACAGTTTCATATGAAATAGATAATATAAAAAGAATGATACAGTAATATGTGAGATAAGACAATATACTTATCAAAAGTAACAACAACACTTTAAAAACTGAGATAAAATCTAAATATTACATAGATTTTAGCAAACCTGTTTCGATAGGTGATATTTTTGGTTTTCATAAAACAATGAATATATTGAAAACTAATGAAACTCACTCTGATGAAAACACTGCGAACATTTTAAAAGTAAACACTATAAACGTTACATGCAACATTGTGCATGGATCTTATAGAAATGGAGAAAATAGCCACATATTGCATACATTTTATCTATCAGTACCACCTGGATTTAAAATAATTGTAAACCCTAATAACCTATTGTATTTACCGCTGAACACCAGTTACGTGTCAGACATAGTGTTAGACATATTGGATTAAGACGGGACCCCTATCAATTTCATAGGAGAAACTATCACAGTTAGGATCCATTTGAAAACCAGTGTGTAAAGGGATTATCTTTTAAAAAGAAAGAACCAAGTAGTAAGGAGCTTAGTAGCTCATTAGCAGCTGACGAGTTAACAAGTAATAATCGTCAGTTTCTGGAAAACTTGGGTTTTAAGATTAATTAGTATGGAGATTCTGGTTATAACACACGGACCGACATTCGACGAAAACCTGTGGGAGAAGGAGTATCACACCCAAAACCCTTACGCTTCATCGAAAATAAACAATAATGATGAAATTCATATTCCGATACAACAGCAGGACATTTACACTCTACCATCGGAGAGTTATCTCTACATTGAAGGAAGAATAACAAATGAAGATGGAAAAACACCTGAAAGCACTGTGCCATTTATTAATAATCCTATTGTGTATTTATTTGACGAAGTTAGGTATGAACTATCAGGAGTTACTGTTGATTCAACCAAAAAGACCGGAATCGCTACAACGTTGAAAGGATTAGTGTCTTTAACACCTAACGAAAGGCAATTCTTAGAAGTTGCAGGTTGGGTAGCACCGCAAAATGACACAATAACACCCGATTTAAAGGGAACTTTGACTTTATATTTCCTTGAAATTATTGTTAGGTTTCGCAGAGGATTACAAACGCATAATTATAAATGTTAAACAGGAATTGGCACTTTAACGATCATCTAATGATAAAGATACAATTTTAGCACCTGAAGAGACAACTGAAAAGTTAGAATGGAACGTAAGTTTAAAAAAGGTTGTTTGGAGGGTTCCTCACCTAAGAGTGTCGGATGCACATTGAATTACTTTGTTGAAATAGTTGACATCCGATCGTGAATGGCATTACCTTTCAGAAGCTAGGAATTGCACGAAAACCCAATTCTTCCAACTACACAGCGACACACGTGAACTGTAAAGACTTCAACACATCTGGAGAAACCTCGATATGTAATATTCGGCATGCAAACCAGAAGAAGAAATAACAATACTGCCAACGCTGCACAATTTAACGATTGTAAACTAACACATTGCAAACTGTACCTAAATTCACAGTTTTCCTCATATGACAACTTACACATTTCATTTAATAAGAAAAGGTATAGTGTTTTGTATGATATGTACGCCCAATTTCAGAACTCATATTATGGGAAAGTAAACACCCCGCTATTATCACCAGCATAATTTAGCATCGAAGCACCGATTGTAGTCATCGACTGTTAAAAAAAAAATGAATGGGTAAAATCTTCTACTATTGATATTAAATTAGAGTTAGAGTTTGAAGCCAACGTTTCAGACAATACAAATGCGTACTGTTTAATTCTTCATGATAAGATTGTCACGTATACTCCACTCTCACGAGTTGTTAAACTGGTATATTGGAATTAAATATCCCCCCTCCACAATCATAAAATTATAAAAGCGGGCAACGTTCAGCAAGATCAGTTAACCACAAAGTGCGGACGAGTCAACATCATAGTCACACCATTAGTATCTCTTCAGATACACCGCTATTAAGTAATGAGGAAGGAGAGTTTCAAAATAATGAACAGGATAAATCAACACGCAAGAACAATGGTAAAATGTAAAGGAAAAAGTTAAGAACCATCCATAACATTGCTAGCAGAATTTTTGCTTTGGGTTATGTACCCTTTATATAACTGTCTGAGTAAATGTTTATCAATAGGGTTACTTGAATCTTTGAATTATTCACCTACTGTTATTTTATATCATGGATCTAAAATGGGACACTTTACAGAGACTGATTGAGATTCATTTGTTAAACATCTACATCTAATCGAATGTTACCTAACAAACAATATAGTTGGTAGAAAAACTCATATAAGATTAATGGATAGTGACATCAAGATTGATATTGTTAAACAGCGTGGTGAACAACTGGTACGGATTAGAAATGTAAGCAAACATGATGAAAATGTGCTAGTTACACGTGAGGAATTTTTTATTTTAACCTCTAACGCTTCACCCGTTACCAGATATGTAAAACAGTTGGCGTTTCCAGGACCGATACTTCAAGATTACTTGATACATACGATGGAAACACAACCTGATGCACCTATTCTTTACTTATAGTCCTATAGATACATCAATATTTAATAGAATCCCTTACAAAGTGGAAGTTTGGAGACGTCTAAGAGATTATAAAATTTTTGGTGAAAATAAAGAAACTCAAACAGAAAATAATACAGAAGCAGAAGAGAACGTAAAAGGATAAACAGAGTAAACTTTCTTAACTTTGTGGGGTAGGCCTACCAGGGATGGTGCCCACGTTAAATATATACCAACGTGCTGGGAACTGTATGGCTTGGTATATCTAAACCTACCGTGGTGAGGAAACCAGTTCAATATATAGGCTATGTTTTATATTTACCCCTATCGTGTTGTGCACACCAGTTAACTCGCACACAGCAATGAGTCACACACTAAACACTCCTTCAGTATCTTTTAAAGATGTTGTACACATATTGAGGAAAAGGATTATGTTGTAGAATTTCAAGCTTTTTTGGATATGATACATTACTTTGTACTTTACTGAGTACATTATTAAGGAATTAACTTTTTTAAATATTAATACAGGAGTTGTATATTTATATTTGTTTAAACCTCAATTTCCATTTAAAATTTTATCTTAAAAAGCTAAAAGAACAAACAACTGGTTGATAAATAAGGATCACTATATTAGATGGGCAGAAGGTTTTACAAGTTATAAAGATCTTGAATGCATCATGTACCATTTTTGTTAAAAAATTTACAAAATTTATACAACTGGGTGTGAGAAACGATACTGGATTCAATTATATACAACCATAAATGTTTACAATACATGTATTGAAAAAGGTTTTAAGGGGAGTTACGATGGTGTTTGCGTTTGTGTACAAAACCTAAAACATAGTTATCCACACTGTGCATTACAAGAAGCTCACCGTCTAGCTGCTTTTTTAGAAAAAACTCTGGAATATAAGAATGGTGGGGATAATTGAGGATATAAATACGAGAGTGCACCACTAACCATGCACCAGTATTACTCCGAGCTCAAAGGAGAAGACACCTGTAGAAGCAGCAGCAGCAGCAGTAGCAGCAGCATTATTGAAGATGGTGTCACAACAGTTTCTACAATAGTTGGTTGAACAGTTTAATGCTCAATCGAAATCAACCGTTCTAGTCCCAAAGAAGTGTTCCGAGCTGAAAGAGCAAAGAATATACATAATTCACAGTATAGGGAAGATGAATACTACTGTGGGATGTGTGATTTTAGTCACTAAGTGACGCTCCTTACACTCCAGGTGATGTAGCAAAATTTCAAGTATTTCTGCCTAAACGATTTGTGCATCTCCTTCAAAATGAAGATATGAGGAATATATAAGCCGGCACACTTTACCTAATGTCACATGGAGTGAGTGGCAACAACTCTACCGAACTCACGATTCATGTGAGTTCAGCTTCATTTAAGTTTAAGTTATAGTAGTTTAGTTAAATATTTTTTAAAAACCTTTTTGGGTGACCTTGACCTGCTTTACAAACTTATAAAATACCGCTGTTATATGAACGGAGGTGTTAGGATCACCATGAGTGTGGACAAGTTCGGTCAATATGAACAAACTATTACTTGTTCACCAACGGATATACAAAATTTAGCAAGTTTTGATTTTGTAACGAACAATTTTCTACAATTATTAAACAAAAATCATCATTAAGATGCAAAAAGAAGATGTATTAGAAATGTTTCACTACTATTATTACCCAGCGATGAAGCTAATATTGAATATGTAAAAAATTATGGTTTAGGAAGAACTGATGATATGCATTACACTGTTAAATACAAATATATAAGAGACCTGCGTGAGCCTGTTTTACCTTTTACATTTATTAACAACTTTAGATTTTGTCAATAAATGCAGTTTAAAAATAACTTATCCAGATGGTGATTTCGACTTTGATGGTAAACTAATCCAAAATATCGTAGAGCCTGTTTTACCTAAAGATGCTGTAAACATGGATTTGTTTACGAAAAACACTCCAAAAATGTACCCCGATTATGTGATGTTTGGTGGTAAAAGATTAAGCAAGTGCAAGACCCTACTTATGATGGAGAAGCTGTCAACTTAAAAACATTACAGTTATTGAGTTTAACCAAAGGAGTTGGAGAGGGTATGCATTATAACGCCAAAGGATTTAAAGTTATAAATGTCGGTCAATGTCAAGAAAATGGTGACGCTGTTAATTTGAATTATTTAAGAAAATATTTTGATAAGTGGATTACGCAAAACAAGAGTCAATTGGAACGGTTATCATCAGCGATATTTAATTACATTCATCGTTCTACAGGAAGAGCCGCTGAAACTGCTACAACAGGGGAAAACTTCTTAGATTAGGATGAAATACTTTATTACAAAATACTGGAGAAGGACGATTCAAAATTCGAATTTGGAAGAAGAGAGAAAATAATTTAGATATTTTAACTAATTGTAAATCTGTTTTACCCTACACCATGTATGACCCCCACCACAGTTTAAACTATTTATAGATGAAGAGGTGCATACTCACTTTAGCACATTTTGTTCCCAACACGCACACAGTTAACAACCAGGCAAATGAATACAGACTTGAAACTATTATGCTTTATCTGAGACTTTCAAAAACAGAAACTTCGGACACCGAAATGAAACTTAATATTATGAGTAAAATTGCAAAGATTGTTGAAAATAAAAAGTATGAGTTAAATTCTAGAAATACAAGGACTACAATGTTTGGTACACATTTTATAGAGTGTGCGTGGGCAAATCCTGATGTAAATGTTCGTTCGAATTGTTGCATTTGTTGTCATATTAAACGTCACGAATATGAATTTACGAGGCTATTGGAAAGCATAGGAGAAGATGAGTGTGGAAAAGAATTGTACACAAGACTAATGGATAAATTAAAGGGGAATTAATAGTACTGTTTGAAAATTTTAGTTTAAGTTGGAAATATTCTATACATACTGTAGTAAACAAAATTCACCCTACCACTCTTTGACTATCTATAAAGGAGGAGGTGGACATCGACTTTAGCACACACCGCTCTGAACCTGCACAGGTAACAACCCAAAGGACAATGGATACCGATTTGGGAACAACTATGCTTCATCTAACATTTTTAAAATCCACCTGGAGTAGAGACTCTGAACGAAAATTTCAACGTATGGCTGAGATTGCATATATTGCTGAAAATAAAAAGATTCAGTTGACGTCTACTACTTACGTCCTGCTGGGAAGACATATTGGTTCGAAGTAGAGTCAGGACAGTTTATTTTTAAGTTGTATATTTGTAAATAAGAAACTGTTGTATAAAAAATAAATAAATAAAATTGAAAAATAAAATAAAAACACCTTCTCGCACAGAGTTTCAACATTTTCTAAAATATACGAGCATGTATTTGCCAGTAGATTAATTAATTTTATGTTTTACCATAAATTATTATGTAAGGAACAGTACGGCTTTGTGAGGGGGAAAATACCACTGACGCTATGGTAGATATCGCAACAAACGCTATCACAGCACTTGATAAAAACCTCAAAACAGTAGGAGTATTCTTGGACATGTAAAAGGCATTTGATTGTCTCGAACATAAGGTGCTTTTTGATAGACTCCACAATCTTGGAGTTCGGGGAGTAGCTCTAGAATGGATCAAGTCCTATTTACATAGTAGACAACAATGCGTGAACATTAAAAATACGAAATCAAACTATTTAAAACTAGAATTTGGAATTCCTCAAGGCTCAGTATTAGGGCCAATACTTTTTACAGTATATACAAACAGTCTAACGTCAAATTTTCCAAATTCACAAATCACTATGTATGCGGACGATATAGCACTACTTTTTAAAAACACAACAATGGAAAACCTAGAATTTAATAGCTTTTTAGAACTGTCTAATCTGTATCAGTATTTAAATAAATATAATTTGCACGTAAATCCTAATAAAACTAAGACCATTATTTTCTCTAGCCGTAACAACACTTTTGAGACCGACCCTTTACTTATTATAAATGATTTCGAATTGCCCTCCAAAACTAACGTTAAATACTTAGGACTAATTATTGACAAGAACTTTTCATGGTCAAACTACATTAATACACTATGTTCAAGAGTATCTACACAATTATTTTTACTAGGCAGATATTCGAAATACCACAACTACTCTCTTTCCCGGCTTACTTATACATCTCTCATAGAGTTGAGACTGAGGTACGGAATAGTGCTGTGGGGCTCAGCTTCCTGTACTGAGCTCCTACGACTATTTCGACTCCAGAAGAGGGCTATACGTATAATGGCAGGTGTGCATACACGAATATCATGTAAAAAATACTTTAAATCTTTCCAAATTTTAACTCTTCCTTCGTTGTACATTTATGAAATGTTAGTATACTACATAACTAAGGTTGATTCTATTCAAACCGGCTCAGATGTTCACACGTACAACACTAGAGCCCGCGATTTGCATAGACAGACCCCCCACAGATTACAACTTGCGTCTGCTCTACCTCAAAATATGGGACAAAAATTATTTAATAACTTACCCAGAAATATGCGTCTGGAGTCAAATCAACATAAATTTAAAAAAAAACTAAAAAGTTATCTATTAAACAGAGCCTGTTGTTCTCTTGACGAGTTCTTCCTAAATCCACCATAAATGTCAATTGGAATATTATGTTTTATTTAATCATTATTATTAATTTTATTTCTTAGTATAAGTGACGAATGTAATATAATTGTATATATTATCAATTTGCGTAATAAAGAATTTGAATTGGCAATTATATATGATTTAAATAATTATCCTCACCTTATTCATATTAAATAAACTTTTAAAATGACCACTCATGCCCACGCACAGATTTTTATCTATTGGCCATTATTTTGTTCTGGAGTGTTAAATTTATTTCTTAAGCTATGAATTTATTGTTTGTAAATAGAAGTGCATTATAATTATTTCTTTTTGTATGTAAATTGGAGGATTAAACTTATTTGATTTGATTATCTTCTGCAGTATCATTAGCTTTAAAGCGTGTACTGACCTCTCTTGAGTCTGGCGACAAACTGTAGGCCTTTTTTGTGATCTTAGTAAGGTCTTTGACCTTGTTGATCATGTCATTCTCTTACAGAAACTGGCTGGATACGATGTCAGAGGTTTTCCTCTAAACTGATTCAGGTCCTATTTGCTTGGTCGAGTTCAATGTGTGCAGATTTCTAGCTTTGGCGAAACCCACACGTCTGAATGTTCCACTGTTAAAGCAGGTGTGCCTCAGGGCTCTGTCTGGTGGCCTTTCCTTTTTTAACCTCTATATCAATGATCTTCCTAAATACGTTAACTCTGGTTTAGATAATTTACCACTCCTATTTCATAAGCTTAAGCGGCTGGAGTCATTATTAAGAACTAGTTCTTCCGGTATCAACCGCGTCAAAGGACTATTTACAATATGTACAGTTCCAGACGTTTCGCCCATGCTACGATATAGCATCCTCAGTGGTTAGTCCGAGAGTGAAGGTTAGTAGTCGCTCTGCCCAATATATGGCGATGGCGCAGCTGTCATGAGTCACGTAGGCCAACTTAACCCGAGTCTGAGGTCACGTACGCACTTTCGCGTAAGCTATGATATCTTTAACTTCTTAAGAACTGGTTCCCATGTTCTTGGCAACTTCATGCTATCTTCTTTGTTAAAAGTATCCCCTCTTTTGTATATTTAAATGGCTTCCCTAACTCTTCTCGGATAATAAAACGGGATGTTGGCCAATACTTTGGTCTTGTCAAATAAAATGCCATGTTTAGTAAGGGCACTATGTTCTGCTACTGCTGACTTATCGACATCTTTGTTCTTAGTATGTCTCATATGCTTCTTTAGTCTTGTTGATACTAGTCTCTTCGTTTCTCCTATATAGACTGAACCGCAGTCATATGGTATTTCATAGACACCAGGCGTAGATAGAGGTATCTTATATTTATAAGGTGGAAGTAAATCTTGTAGTCTATTCGGTGGCCTACATATCGTCTTGATGTCATTCTTCTTTAAAATTCTTCCAATTTTGTCTGTTGTTCCTTTGATATATGGTAAATACGCCATTGGTTGTCTTTCATTGGTCGATTGCTGCCCTCCATCTTGATTGGCTGAACTATTATTGGTCTGCTGGTTTCCTATTAGTTGAGCTTCTTTATTTGATTTAGATATTTGTTTCTTAAAGGCCCTGTTGATGTCCATCTTGTTATATCCATTACAATTCAACGTAGTTTTTAGCAGGTGTTTTCTCCATTCTAGCTTTCTTTGTCCGATATGTGGATTGCTCTGTTTATAAGGGTATTTATGACGAAATTTTTCTGGGATGGATGGTGATGTGAGGCGGCATTCAGATATCTGTTCGTATGGGTTGGTTTGCGGTATACTGCATGGCCTATTGATCCATCTATCTTCCGTGTAGTAAGAACATCATGGAACTGTTTGGGCCCCAGTATATAGCATTGAAAATGTTAATTATAAGTTTGAGTGGTTTTGCAACACTCTCTCAAATGCTTTTCAAAATTCGTTTCCTAAAAAAAGGTTTAAGAAAAAGCCGTTGTACAGAAAATATAAACTTAGCAAAGACTTAAAGAAAATGGCAGATAAAAATATAGATTTGGGAATTTTAGTTAGAGAAACAAATGACCATCAGCTAAAAACTCTTTATTTAGAAAGAAAAAAACATTTTCGCAAACTGATAATTGAGGAAAGGAAGGCTCATGTCATGAAGGAAATACAGAGTGCAGATTGTTTACAAAAGGCAGTGTGGGGGGTGGTCAGAAGAGAGACAAGGGAGCCATCAGATATCTCTTTTCCCCTTTTAAGCAGCGAAGGAGCGCTAGTTCAGTCCCCTCTTCAGGCGGCAAACATTTTCAGCTCCCAATTTGGGAATACTGAACCATTACCACCTTCCTCCAAATCTACTTATTCTGGTCCGGTAGGTGGCACTTCTCCTATTGGTTCATTATTTTTATTCCCAGCTACTCCGGCTGAGGTTGAAGGAGCTATTCTATCTCTTAAATCTAAGCGTCCTTCTGGTACAGATGAAATTTCCAGCTTGGTCCTAAAGAGAATTTACAAAACAATTCTAGAACCATTGACTTATCTTATTAATGAATCCTTTACATCAGGGACATTTCCAAGCGTTTTTAAGATAACAAAAATAATACCAGTATTTAAAAAAGGTAAAAAAGTGATGTAAACAATTATCGCCCGATTTCCATTCAATGCACTTTTTCTAAAGTTTTGGAGAAGCCTATGTATGTTAGACTCTTGGACCACTTAAATAAATATAATATCATAGTGCCAGAACAATATTGTTTCAAAGCTAAAGTTTCCACAACCAAGGCAATATTGGATTTTGTTAAGCATATAATAACTAACCTGGAAAATAATGAATCAGCTCTAGCAGTATTTGATGACCTTAGGAGTGCTTTTGGTAAGATTGATCGTTTTATACTTAGAGAAAAACTTATAATGTATGGGGTAAGAGTTGTGGCTCTGGATTGGTTTGACTCATACCTGTCGGATCGCTGGCAGTATCTAGATGTGTCTGGATTTATTTCAAACCTAGTGGAAAGCATTGTTGGTCTTCTCCAAGGTAGTATCCTGGCACCCATTCTTTTTGTAATTTATATCAATGAGATAAATTGATAGGTGCAACCCCCTTGTAATACGTGAAATCTATGTAGATGATGTTGCATGGTTGTTTGGTGGTCCTAAGGATGGCCTGCAAGCCATGGTCTCGCTGATCACAGAAACATTTATAGAATGGTTGGCTTTGAACAATATGTCACTAAATACAGAGAAAACTTTTGTTATGCAATTTTTGAAAAAAATAAAAACCCTCAATCAATCACACTGAGTGACTTTGGCATTCATGAGTGTTCCACAGTAAAGTATCTGGGTATAGTATCGACAATACACTATCCTGGAGTCCCCATATATCATTATTGTGCAATAAATTAAGTAGAATTAGTTTTACCTTAAGAACTTTATATCCACTTCTGCAGCTTTGATGTTGGTCTACCATGGCTATTTTTCAGCAGTAATGACATATGGAATTGAAGCTTGGGGAGGGTCGCCTCACGCCGTGCGAGTTTTTTTAGAGCAAAAAAGAGCAGTTCGAATAGTCAATGGAATGGTCCCACGAACCTCGTGTAGAGGGGTGTTTCAATCATTAAAAATTCTCACATTAGCCTCACTGTACATTTACAAATTAATTTCAATCACAGTCAGAGACTTGCAGAACCTCAGAACTGTGGGTGAGGGTCACAGATTTCCTACTAGGCACGGTCATGAGCTACGTACTCCCAAGCATCGACTAGCATTAATGGAGAGCGAAGCGTCTTTTGCAGGAATAGTACTCTATAACAACCTTCCACAAGAAATTAAATGTTGTAATAACAAGTTGTTATTAAAGAAATTAAAATCATTTCTATTGGACAAGGAATTTTATAGTGTAGCTGAGTACATTAAGGCAGAATTGTAATTAGATTTTAACTTTGTTATTCTGTAGTTATAAGTTAGTCTTAGTAATTGACTTCTGAGATGTACCAACCTGTACCAAATTCAGATATAAAACATCGTGAATCTTGAACGCCAGTTGTTTTCCCCTCTCGATATCCATGGTGAACTTTATGTTGGGATGGACTGAATTCAGATGAAGTAAAAACCCATCCAGAGCATCCCTTCCATGGGGCCAGACCGCCCAAACGTCATCCACGTAACGAAGCCACTTCCTAGGTTTATGTTTAGCTGATTGTAGAGCCATCTTCTCGAAGTGTTCCATGTACATGTTAGCTGCTACTGGTGATAAAGGTGAACCCATTGCTGCTCCATATATCCTTGTTCATAGAACTTGCCGTCGAGGTAGCAAAAAGTTGATCGTAGGCATAGGTCCGCAAGTTCAGCTAGTTCAGGGCTTAGGATGTCCTTGATAAACTCTACGGTTTCAGAAATCGGCACCTTGGTGAAAAGCGACTCTACATCGAAACTTACAAGGATGTCATCTTCATATTGTGTAATCCCTCTTAAGATGCTGATGAAAAATGTCTGGAATCCTTCACAAATGATTCAGTCTTCCCAACGTATTCACTTAAGTGCTTCGTTATAAATTTGGCAGTCTTGTAAGTGGGTGATCCTATTGAACTGATGATAGGACGCATAGGTATGTTATCCTTGTGAATCTTCGGTAGTCCGTATAACAAAGGAGGCCTCGGATCTGATGTGATTAAACTACTCTTGATGTTGTCTTCTAAATGAACTGCCGATTTGATTGCATTTGTTACTGCCGTACCTATTCTTCTAGTAGGATTTCTAATGTTTTTATAGGGCCCTTCTTGTAACATTTCTTTCATCTTCTCCTTATACTTGTCAATGTTCATAACAACTGAAGCATTTCCTTTATCTGCAGGAAAAATAATTCGAGACTCGTCTTCTTTTTAAGGCTCTCAGTGCAGATTTCTCTTTTCTTGACAAGTTAGACTTAGGAGGCCTAAATTTTCTTATTAAAACAGCAACTTCCTGCCTTATTTCTTCAGCCTTCTCCACCTCTAACTCCTTGACAGCTGTTTCCACCGCACAAATTATTTCCTCAACGGGAATTTTCTTAGGCGCTACAGCGTAATAGAGGCCTTTCATCAGAAGGGACGACGTAGCTTCATCAATAGGCTGATCAGTCAAGTTTAGTTCACAATGACTCTTTCAGGATCCAATTGGCCCGGTTGTGATGTATGCCTATCTTGATTCTGCAGAGTTTTAAACATATTTTTATGTTTCTCAGTTGTTATCTGAAACACCCTTTCTGCTTTCCGCTTTATATTATCCGTTTTATTATCCGAGAAGAGTTAGGGAAGCCATTGAAATATACAAAAGAGGGGATAATTTTAACAAAGAAGATAGCATGAAGTTGCCAGGAACATGGGGACCAGTTCTTAAGAAGTTTACGATATCATAGCTTACGCGGAAGTGCGTACGTGACCTGAGACTCGGGTTAAGTTGGCCTACGTGACACATGACAGCTGCGCCATCGCCATATATTGGGCAGAGCGACTGCTGACCTTCACCCAAATCAAATCAAATATCTTTATTGTTGTTGACAATATAATTGCATA
Source organism: Stictocephala bisonia (assembly GCA_035578905.1). Taxonomy (NCBI): domain Eukaryota; kingdom Metazoa; phylum Arthropoda; class Insecta; order Hemiptera; family Membracidae; genus Stictocephala; species Stictocephala bisonia. The sequence goes on along the minus strand of JAQJVL010000705.1, from coordinate 248,404 downwards.
ACAAACGTCATTACATTAAATTGGAATAAATGAGCTTATGAATACATTTAATAATTAAAAACAATTGGTTACCAAACTACATATTGTCATTAAAATATTCCACTAGACTGTAGTATTCTTTTTCAATAAGAAGTGCCTTGAGATTCTTATTAAATTTGGGTAAATTTGGATCTCCTTTTAATCCTGTTGGCAGTTTATTAAATAATTTGATGTATGAATAGTAAACCTGTTTTTCAAAATGAGAAGATGAATGGCCAGGAATAGCTAATGAGCATGACTGTGTACTTCTAAGCATATGGTTGGTTGGTGAGGGCAAAGGAAAAAGGTTTATATTTTTCTTTAGAAATATTAGTGATTCATATATATATATATAAATGCTAGAAAACGTTAAGAGGTCATTCGCTCGAAAGATGTCTCTGCAAGTTGATGAACTTCCCATCCCCAGAATGATTCTTATTGCTTTCTTCTGAATTACAAACAATTTCTTTGTGTGAGAGCTTTCATATCCCCAAATTGGAATACTCTAGGACAGGTGAGGTATGAAACACCCATGATAAGCAAGCAGCAGCATTCTACTATTGGAATAAAAAGATAGTCTGTGAAGGAGGAATAGACAACTATTTAATGTTTTTGATACTTTAATAATATGCTCCTGGAATTTAAGTTTAGCGTCGAAAACTATTCCCAGAAAATTAGTACTAGCACTAGATTCAATGAAAGTGTCTCCTAAGAGTAAATAGTTGATATTTTGAGCAACAGAACTAGATTTGGAAAAATTAATTATCTTTGTCTTGTCTTCATTTACAAACGAAAGGTTGTCGACCATACACTGAACAAGAGAATTTCCTTTTGTGAACGCGTCGACCTCTAGTTGATCTAAAGATTTATTTGCTACAGTGATGGAGGTATCATCAGCAAATAGACGCAGGTTTGTGGACGAAACACTACTAGTAATATCGTTGATAAACAGGATAAACAGTATAGGGCCCAGAATGGAACCCTGAGCAACCCTGTTTGAACAAATGACACATTAGATTCAAAGACCCGAAGACAACCAGAACAGTCAATGTAGGGTACCTCAACAATTTGCTTTCTGTTCAGCAAATAAGAAGATATCCAGTCAAAGGTTTTCCCCCTATATCCGAGATATTCCAACTTATTCAACAGTAGTGTATGATTAACAACGTCGAAAGCCTTTCTTAGGTCGAGAAATATACCCACAGTATGGAGATGGTTATCCATGGAGGCAGAGACATATCTTATAAAGTCAAACATTGCATTGAGAGTGGACATATTTTTTTGGAATCCGTATTGTTTAGAAGAAATAATGTTGTTTGATACAGGAAAGATAATAATCGGTTTAGAAAAATTTTTTCAAAAACTTTTGAGTAGGTTGATAAAATAGTAATAGGCCTAAAATCATCTGGTTTTTTAGAACTTTTGAATTTTGGTATAGGTTTAACTATGCCAAATTTTAAGAATGAAGGGAATTTACCAGATTTGAATGATTCATTAATAAGATGAGTAAGTGGTGGTACGAGAGAAACAGAGCACGATTTGAGTAATTTAGATGACATTTTGGTCTTTGCTTGATGAGTTGCTGGTTTTTAGTGATGTTATTACGGACATTACCTCTCGTTCGTCAGTGGGGAACAGACCAAAAGTTGATGGTATTTGTTTCAACGAGGCAGACAAACAGTCAGGGGTAGGTTGGCCATTCTGTAGGCGTGACCTTACGTCTGTAAAAAAGGTGTTAAAGAAATTGGCAACTTTTTGTGGATCTTCGAGAACTTCATTCTTCTCATTTTCAATAAGAATCCTACTAAACCGTTTGGTAGACTTACCAGGCCTATTCTCGCCAGACTAACCACTGAGGATGCCACATCGTAGCATGGGCGAAACGTCTGGAACTGTACATATTGTAAATAGTCCTTTGACGCGGTTGATACCGGAAGAACTAGTTCTTAATAATTCACCACTCTCTGTTTCTTTATTTGCTGACGATACATGTCTCATTTTAAATCTGAATAGTTTGTTTATTATAGTCGATATTTTTAATCGCACTTTCTCTCTACTTATTCAGTGGTTTTTATCAAATAAATTGTACGTCAATGTAGCCAAAACCAGTATTATTGAATTTTATCCTCAACGTACCTATAATATTCCAAACATAGTTTGTATGGGCGACACTATTTTGGATACCACTCTGTCAACTAAATTCCTTGGAATCCATCTAGATTATAATTTATAATGGGAACTCATATTTCTAAGTTATGAAGCCAGCTGAACTCTGCTATATTTGCCCTGAGGTGTTTGTCTTCGTTCGCCTCTAGTAAGGTCTTCAACCTCGCTATTATGGCCTTATTGAAAGTCGATTGAGATACGGAATTCATTCATGGGGTTTCTGTAGTCCTACTTTATTTATTCTTCAGAAGAGGGCGCTTAGGATCATCTGGGGTCTGGATCACCGGGCCAGCTTTAGGGAGCTCTTTTGAGCCAGTGGTATTCTCTCACTACCCAGCATTTTAATATATGAGGTTGTGGTATATCCTTGAAAAATGAAATCGAATTCCCAATCCTTAATCATAAGTACAATACTAGATGTAAAAACAAATTTACCATTGAAAAGTGCAATCTGGATTTTTTTTTTAATTAGTTTTCAATTTTGGCTCTAAATATTTTAATCTTTTCCCTCAAAATATAAAAACAATCAATAGTTTAGCTCTGCTGAAAAACCATTTGAGGAGCCGTTTGGTCGGGTGAGCTTTATATACTATCGATGAAGCTCTTATGCAGCCTTAAGTGGATTTTCATTAAACTACATTAAATCATTTTTCTTATTGTAACAGCTAATAAATAAACTAAATCCCAGGATAGATTGTACAGGCTTGCGTCCTGCTGGAAGCGCTGCCGGAAGGACTTTTGTACAAGGCAACTCTGATCAAGACGTCCTGCTAGGAGGACACACGTATTTGGTTGTTCTTACATCACTGGTCCTTCCAGAAGCACTCATACCTTCTGGCAGTACGCTTGTTTTGAGGACTTGTTTCGAATCAAAAATGACACATAAAGTACTTGTGCAGTTACTAGTTTAACTCAATACACTAATTTAAAAGAGAAACATATTTATTCGTAACTTCTCGTTTGAGAAATATTTAGGTAAAATAGGCTTTCTTGGACAACATCACATTTAAATTTTCAAAATTCATATATGACTGTATATCACCAACATTGTTCAATAATCAATAAAAAGACTATTAAAATTAGGAAAAGATTACATTTCACTGAATGGCCATGTTTAGAAAAAATATAAATACGAAATGTTATTTACTGTAAGAAGAGAAACATATAAAATAGTGTATAGGTCTAATAGAAACATTTATGTTATAGAATTCTGGACGTATGGAAAATTAAGACAATATTAAAATTTTGAACAAAGTTAAAAAAAATATATGTTTTCCTTGGAGATGTGTCTTTATGATATTAAAATTGCTCTTGCAAATTCTCAGCTTACAAATATCTGTTAGAAAAACGAAAAACAAGTATTCCTTTTTGTGTGTAAAAAAGTAAGTCCTAAATAAGTGATTATATAAAAAAGGTTGGCACAATGAAGTAGACGCCACTTGAATGTTTTCTATTCGAATTCTCGTCGTGCAATCGTCAACATCCCTAGTTACCGTCACCAAACATCCTGAAATTAATTTTAATGTTCCAAAATATTTAGTGGCACTATAGTTTTTACCATATTTACTGTTACTCCAGGAGTTGTAACTATTGAGTGCGTCGAAATACATCTCTAAAATGAACAAGCAGTCGCCCTTTCTGAGTTTGGTCATTATATTTGAACATATGGAGCAACCAACACGATATTTTTGCACTAACTCAACATTTCTTACCCTTTCATTTAGTCTAGGCTGGATTCCTGCTGTCAGGACAGAAAATACTCATATTCAACATTAAATCTGGGCCTCGTGGAAGTACGCAAAGTCCTTCTGGCAGAACGCTGTACAATCTATCATTAAGTGTAGGCCATAATAAAAAATTGTCTTAGTATTAATTGACTTATGATGTTATTTTTGTATTGTTTTATCTTGTTGATTTATGATATTATTTTTGTATTATGACTTGCTAAGAACACTGTAATAGTTCATATTGTCCAAACAAATGAATCTTAAATCAGGTGTAACAATGATATACATTCTTGTACATCATTGTTGATTCAGGGCAAACTGACCTTCTCTGCTCTCCCATGATTTGAATATGAAGATGTTTATATGTAAAATAAAATATTTTATTTAAAATTAAAATTACAAAACTGTGTATTTATTTGACCACATATTTACCTAAAAACTTGTAGATGCTGAAATGCATCTACAGGTAATGAAATGCTAAAACGAACTAAAGACAATATTGTCGCTATGTATACATGTGTCATTTATCTCTTTGTCCAGAAATGGTTAGTATACTTTTGAATATTTTTGCCAACAAGAATGCCCCGGGGTATTTAAAAGCATGAATGGTTGCTTATTGCTACAAAGACATATAAGATCAGAACAGTTTTTAAATAATTATTATGTTGGTTTGGTGAATCTGATAAGGAATAAATATATATTTATTTTGTAAATGGTATAAACTATTATTAAAAACTTATATAGTTGATGATAAAAATACCACATTATTTGAATATCGTTATTGGTTTAAGATGTAAACTTGAATTGATTTTCTACAAACCAGTTTCAAAAATAAGTGTTCACTGTGGAAAAGCTGACAAAAAGTCTTTAAATAAATAGTTAGATGGAAACTGCGATCTACAAATTATACTCCTTTTACTGAGAATTTTTATAATTGAAGTGTTGTCTTTACTGTTGATGCGATCTGGCTATAGGTGCGACATCGGATAAGCGGAGTCGCACTCGAGGGGCCACCAAACTCGAGTTGACTCAGCCACTTAACTAGATCCGCTTTGACTTTAAAAGGCTGCTGTTGTGAAGTGGGAGTGTGGAGTGTTATCGCCATTGATGGAAACTATCTCAAACTGAATTGAAAGTACTGTATTGTAATGAAACCACTCGAGGCGTTCTAGGTTAAACATCGTTCACTTAACTTCAGTTGAAAAATATTGAAATAACGTCTTTTCTATGATACAGTACATGATAATGCTACTCAGTCGTAAGACTTTCTCTTCGCCCTCCTGTAGGTACATCCCAAGGCTCTTATAATACATTAGAGGTTGTCTCACTCTCATAATGTCTACATAAGCCAGCGCTTAGCCGAGTTGTGACGTCTGAAGGCGACCTCCAACACAGTTAATACATACTGTAAGACAGAAATTATATACAACAAAAGAAATTAAAAATACAAATTTAAATCATAAAAAGTGGAAGTAAACGTGGCCCTCCAAATGTTCGAGGCGTGACGTGGTGCGTGCATTTTTACCATATATGGTAAAAAAACGCCAATTAAAACGGGGTCAACCAATCGCAAACCGACGCGGGTGGCAAGTTACGAGAGGTCGGTGACGATACGGAAGCGATGTGGACAGTCCAAGTTAGTTTCGGCAGGTGAAAAGAACTACTAGCATGGAAGTGCCGACCGGAGTAGGAAGTCAATTGAACGTAACATGTAAGACCGTGTATTGGTATATTCTATATTTTAAGATATTGGCAACAATTGTATGATTTGATAATGTTATAAAGTTTTATAAATTTGTATCTAAATTCGTTAATGTTTGATTGATGACGTATACAAAAATATTTAATAATTTGTAATCTAATTAGTAATGTAATGTAGTTTGATTTTTTGATTATTTCCAATTTCGTTGTCTGCCCGAGGAATGGATTGATACTCCGATGGAAATAGTTTCTCATAAATTGTTCTAATAATAATTAACTTGTAAATTGTAGTCTTCTCAAGAATAAATCTCTAAATTTATGTAATTTGAATTTAAGTATGTAACTAATTTTAGGCAGTCTAAAAGTAATTAACTCGTGTCAAATGTTTGATTAGCTTATTAAATTGAATGAGAATTTTTAATTTGAAATGGATTGTGTAAATGATTATGTAAAGGTCTTGTTTAAAAGGAAAAAAAAAAGTTATTCTGCTACTATTCTTGAAAGACAACAACTTGCAGAAAAATAAATTTTCAGATTTAAAAATGTTAAATTAAGTACGCATGTCAAAATAAACAGACATTCTGCTTGATATTTTAAATTAATTGGGAGTACCTTTTCTCACTATGCTAAGGCCTTAAGTCCCAGGGAAAGGTCAAACGTAAACTTTCCTTACGTTAACTTAGGTTATTAATAAATTTTTGCTAATAGATTTTCACAGGATCAAACAAATCAAAATATTTCTACAAGAAAACTTACAATACTAAAACACATTGCTTGTTGTCTTCAACAGTATTTTTGAATTAATTAAATGTCTGGTATTTTAATGCTGTTTAACCGGTGAATATGCTTTTCATGTGTTCGGGAGTTACATTTACTTAGTAAATAATATCAGTATTAAAATCAGTCACTTACATTATATAAAATAAAGTTAATGTTTTAAAAAAAATTGGGTGTGCGTCGGACCACACGGTGGAAGTTATACTTCTTTGGCCATTCTCATACACCCACTCACGCACACAAACAGACAGGATATATAAATGAAATATAAGACATTTTTCAATATTATTCAATATATTTATCTTCAATATATTATACGTGACTTCATTATTATATTATACACCTATATTATCATTATCAGTAATTTCTTCGATTAAATTTCTTCGATTAACAATCGATTAATCGATAGTTCTTAAAAATTTGTTCTTACTTTTCAGCGTGACGCGGTTTCTCGACCAACATCCCATCCCAAAGTGTCTAACGGGCGCAAAGAAGTATAACTTCAAAAAATCACATTCTTAATTTTTCAACGCAGACTGTAGTGTCATTGAGAGTACATATATCAGATGTTTTCATGTTACGGTTCTTTTTGCTTACATCAGAGAAGGTAGGCTGTGGTCGGCCTATGAAGTAAAATACTACCTGCGCGCTATGAATGCGCACTTGTCTGAGGTAACCTCTTGTATTTAAGCCTTGGGTAAGTCCATCCCACAGTGGTTATTCAATTATTGTGCGGATATTTGGATGATAAAACTCTGTGCAAACATTTTAAAAATCGGTTTAACACAAGAATAAATGTCAATGTACAATTATGCAGAAAATTAAATCAACGATTAACTAACCCATAGTGGCTGAGTGAGCCTTTTTATCTGTACAAAATTATGGGCACATTTTGACAGTATTCTTTCTAGTTTCTACATGTCAAGCGAGCAGGTTTATTGAACATTCATCCAGAATGGTTTTGTGACAGTGCAACTATCTCTGATTGGTCAGTTATAAATATTGACGAGTGGGGAAAGGGACGCTATGTTCTTGTTACGAAACATTTTCAGTTCCGCATCTGACTTACCGGTGGCGACTCACGGGTCTCGCTGTTTCTCATTGTCACGTGTTTTTTTACCGATTATAATTACACTTAATTCAATGTCTTCTTTTTACTTTTACCATATCTCAGTGCTCAAATGTTATCACAAAACTTACATTAAATTTCAACTAAATTCCTCTTTGCTATCTTTTTCGAATCAATAATTCAAGCCAGTTCGAGAAACATCAAGAGTTTTCAAGCACTAAAAAAGGCCTATTAAATATTAAATTTAAACTACTTTATCATTTTACTTTACTGTAAGACATAATGAGAATGCTACATGTTTATTTGTTTAGTTGTTTAGTTTTAATAATATAAAAACGAGTTATGATTTCACCTCAAGATATGAGTGTTTTTTCGTTCTTTTCATGTAGAAGAGCATTATTAATTTTTAAATTTACAATCTACAGCTCATTTTCATCTCTACACAACACCAACTATACATTGAGCCCCACAACAGAAGGCGCCTTCTTCCATCTCCCCCCCTCCCCTAGCTGTTAAGCCTTCTTTACTCTAGATCTTCACGACACCTCACCTCTACATGTGCAGTATCCAGCATTTGCTCTGCATCCTTCTATCAATCTTCTAATTTGGATATCATGTATTTTCTCATATTTTTCATGGTGTGAAAATTTTCACCTTTTTATCCGTATCGTATCATGTTATTATGTGCTCTTGTAATATTTGACTTTTTATCACTGAATTTATCGGTCGGGTAGATTCCCATTCCGGCATTATTTTCTGTAATAATCGAGCGATGTACTATAAACCGCACCTTGCGCCACTTGTCAATATTTAAGACGGTCTCTTCTCAACTAACTGAAAAAACGCAAAGTATCATACACACTAACAGATTCAAGTGTCATAATAAAGTAAAAACAATTTAGACTAATGGTGTGTTTTAGTTCCATTACTATACAATGAATAACTGTTCAAGTAAACACAAAAGTAAGACCTGCTATCCTCACCTTATAGGGATTATTTTGTTTTATTTAGCATAATTTATAGAAAAATCATTTAGCACACATATTAATTTTTTAAGTTTCTTTGAGACTTAAAGAAACAAGCTAAACTACATTTGTTTCTTTAAGGCTCTGTGTGAGTAGCCCAACCTTATTGAATATTTGTTTTCAATTAATTTTAATTAACTTGCTTGTTCATAAATTGCAGTGACAAATATTAAATAAGTTAAAACATAAAAATATATGTATTATAAACAAGTTAAATGTAAAAACGTTTTACCTTTAACATGATAGACGGTAAAAACAATATTTTATGTTTACCTATAAAATGTTATAATGAAACTGTAAAGATATGAAATAGTAGTCTCAAAGGTTTATTAATAATGTCCTAAATATGTTTATAACTATACTTATAGACCTTATGAGACTTATATAAATATGACTTGAATAAATATAAATAAATGCTCAAATTTAAAATCGATTTCGTTCTTGTCTAAATTGAGCCATTTAGTGTCTTTTACTACTCAGTTATTTTTATAATATAATTAAAATTCAAATAATTTATTGTCATCATACAATACAGCATATAACAACGTCAAATATAATTTTAGGTATATTTTAACAAACATTATTCTATAGTAAACTAGAGGATTCGTCAACACTATATAAAGAAGATTGTACTAGTACATTTTAGACAGAATTTTTAAAATTACATATGTTCATTAACTTTATACGCATAGGTAAGAAAAAAAATTAATATCCTGATACTTGAAACTAGCTTGGTACTACAGAAGTTACATTTACTTAAAACTAAGTAATTTCTGTTACGATTGTAGTAACTTAACTATGGACATCACTTTGGCTACAAAAGAGCCATTGTTACCTCTGACATATAACAAAACATTTAATACATATATGGATGGCAGTGTTTTGATCTGCAATAATTTCGTCTATCCACATTGTATATTAGCTTAATTGCTTTTTTTCAGTAAAAATAATTTATTTGCTCGAGGCGAACTACCTCAGAAAGTAACACCATATATTAAAAACTTATGTGTAAAAGCATAGTATATCCACAGCAGGTGTTCAGTAGAAATTGTGCCATTTAGGGATCTGAGAAGAAAATGCCTCGAGCAGATACATAATCTACATGGGTTTGCCACTTTAAGTTAGGCTAGATAAAAATGCCAAGGAACTTATGACTAAAATCTTCATTTTCACAAGACCTATTTGACAAAGAAAGATGTAAATATTGTGTTTGTTTTCTCATTGAGACACAATTTATTTGCTGCACACCAGTCATTAACAATACTTGTCAAAGAGCTAAGCTTCTTAATACATTGAAGAAATGACTGAGCATTCACTTTAATCCCGAGGTCATCAGCAAACAAATAAGTATTTACACAATCATCTAGAAGAGCAGAACGCAAGTCATTATATAAAATGAAAAATCTAGGCCCGAAAATGGAGCCTTGGGGAGCACCAAAAAGTACAGGTTGGACGCCTGACATAGCGCCATTATAATAAACATACTGGCGTCTATTGGTAAGGTATGAGCTAACTAAATCCACAGCTCTATGACTAAAACCATAAAATGTTAATTTATTTACCAGAATTCCATGATCGACCATGTCGAAAGTTTTAGAAAGGTCATACGATCTTAGATTGACACTTTTTTTAAGTTCTACACCATCCAGACCATCGTTTACAAACAACTGTACCGCACCGAAGGTACTCCGTTTGTGCCGAAACCCAAATTGACAGTTACTAATTAATTTGTTGGATTCAAGATACAAAACGTACTGCTTATGAAGCAATCTTTCGAATGCCTTCGACACGACCGAAATTATTGGTATATGCCTATAATTACAATTCTGATCCTTAGCTCCTCTCTTGTGTACTGGAATTACTTTACTAAGCTTTAATGAATCAGGGAAAATACAGGATTTTATACACTCATTAAATAATATACTTTAAGTTCTTTAAAAATAAACACAACAGGTAAATGGCTTGTAGTAGAGTACATTTATAGATAAGAAAAGTAGTTATTCTTATGAGGAGGTATATTATTACGAGTGTGTACAACTGAAGAGACAAAAAGATCATTGAAACTATTGGTGAATTTGTTATTTTACTATTCGGTTTCGCATTTTGATTAATTATACTCCAAGCAACCTTACTCTTATTAGAAGCTTTATCAATCAGTACATCTTTAAAATTAAGCTTGGCCTTATAAATCTCTTTCTTAATAGTTATTTTTTAGCTTTACATAATATCATGATTGTTGTCAAGGCTCAGGAGACCTTGTGGAGTTCACATTGTGGCTAAACGAACACAACCCGTTCAATATAGACAACAGGGTACTTATATATAGTTATTAACTTGTTATATATCTAACAAATCAGTAAATTGTGACATTTCTTATGAAGAGTTGGCATAAAACCACGCAAAAACAAAAGGAGAGAATTTTGGACGCTTGAAATTGAAACATAGTACATGGTTAAGACTACATAGAGTTAAAAAAAGTAACAGCCAGGTTCAAACAAAATGCTCTAAATCCTCAACAAAAATGTACAATAGAATATTGTGCAATTGTGATAGTCCTCGTTAATTAAAAGAATATGTAGCAATCGAGTTGGCTTCTAGGCCCCAATCTCTATAAGATTATGTCTCATTATGAAGAGGCACAAAATCCTCATTGATGAAAGGTTTTGAAAAGCTGATCACAATCTTCCAGAAGTTACACAAAAAAGGATATGTTTTTAACTGTATCAACGTTAACTACAAAAGTATTTAAATTAAAAGTAGGTAGTCCTATGAAATCATCTTTTTTTAATGAAAAACCTACTGTAACAGTAGTTTTCAATGGTCTTATTTATATTTTTAGCTATTCAATAAAATAGTAGGAGTGATAATTCAGTTTTTACTACGTGTTTTGTATGAAAAATATGAAAATAATCAAAGAATTTACTATCCAAATTTAGAATACATATTTTATATTTATCCAGAGCTTCCACCACGTGCTTAGTGAGTGACGGGGCTAACACGAAAAGTCTGAAAGCAAATTCCTGTATATTTAAGTACGTAATATTTTTAACTTTTTGATCGCTCTCTTTATTTTGCTCATTGTTTTAAATATTATTGTTAACTAGATTAGACAGTTAAAAAGGCCCTGCAAATATTGCTATATTTTCTAATGTGATCATATATTTTATGCTAGTAATTTTAGTATTTTTAAATTAAATTTGTATTTTGTACATTATTGTAAATATCTCTTTAATTTAGTCATAAAATTCAAAGATCACTCTAAATATTCAAATACGAGTTCATTTCCTTTTAAACAAATAATTATTTTACTGTACTATATTTGTAGTTTGAAGTAAATATTATTGTTAACTATATTAAATAATTTTAAAGCCACTGTAAATATAGTTATGTTTTTAAATAATATCAATTATATTATGCAAGTAATTATAGTATTTTTTTAATTAAATTTGTATTTTGTACATTATTTTAAATAACTTTTTAAACGTAACTAGGTCACAAAATTAAAATACCCCTAAGCAAATTATTTAAGCAAGTATTTTTTTAATTGTATGGTTCCTCTCTTTATCTGTTCATTGTTTTAAATTTTATTGTAAGCCAGATTAGACGACTAAAAATGTCCCTTCAATTATTATTATATGATAATGTAATCATGTAACTATGCAACTAATAATAAACTTTTCAATATTTACTACTCGTTTAGTTTTATGATGACTTGTTTCAATAGAGTGAAATTGACGCCCGTCCTCTAAAACTGAAAAGCTAGAGGCGTGCCACAGTGCCAAAGGATGTACTCGTATTTGGCCAAGGGACCAAGACTTGTAACGTGTTTCAAGTGACCTGCCATCTGTCAAGGGTCCACCAGTTGTTACGAATGAAGTGAGAGACCCGAAGAAGACCGATGATGAACCGGAGTGTGGGTGTACAGGCCGATAATACAGCTCTCTTTTTTCTTCTTACACTCGTCATCTTTGTCTCACACTCGCCACCAAAACGAGACTTCAGCGCTCCATTGCGGCCAGTTGCTTAAACTCAGTTCTTTAGGCCTACCTACTGGTTTGGTCTGACATTTTAACATGGAAGATTTTCGTCTTATTCTATCTGTAGTCATTGCCAATAGTGACCTGCCACGTAAACAGGCACCCCTCGTCTGTGATCGGAGTCCAGTATCATCATTGTTGCTGACGACAGTTACAGTCCAAGAGGTTGCTTCAATTATGGACAACTTGAAAACAACAAAAATCAGGTGATTTCAACGGCACAGATTCCTGAAGCAGTGTAGTGAGTTTCTTTTAGAACCACTAACATTGCTTATTAGTAGATCATTTGAATCCGGTGTGTTTCCATCTGCCCTTAAGTTAGTAAAAGTTGTACCCCTATTTAAAGATGGCAATGAGAATTACCCTAATAATTACAGACCTATGTCAATTTTACCTACATTGAGTAAGCTCTTTGAGAAAGCGTACCTTTCGAGACTGCTCAGTTTTCTGAACAAAAATAAAATTGTTTCAATTCAATTCGGATTCAGAGAGGGAAAGTCAATAGTTGACGCAGTTAATAAGCTAATTACACTTATTACAAAAAGGCTTGGAAGAGAGATGTACGACTCTTGGAGTTTTTATTGACTTATCCAAGGCCTTCGATCGCGTTAACCATACAATTTTGCTAAACAAATTATATCGTTACGGTATTAGAGGAGTTACACAGTTAGATTGTGTTACTTCAGAAACCATTTACAAAAGGTGGACGTCTCTAGTAAACTTTCACTGAGCTATGGGGTCCCACAGGAATTATTCTCGGTCCGGTTCTTTTCCTACTATACGTAAATGATGTTAACTTGTCTTTAAATGAGAGTAGCGTAGTACAATATGCTGATGACACGTCTCTGTTTTTTAAAACAAATTCAAATGTTTTGTTAGAAATGCCAAAAATAATATAACTCAGTACTTGAACAATTGTGTTAAATATTTTTAGAATTTAAAATTAAAAACAAATGAATCTAAATACATCATTTTTAAAACACGACAACCTGTTAGTAAGGCCAAACCTGCCGTTGCAATCGGCGATGAACTTTTAGCGGAAGTTGACAACACGAAATTCCTGGGAATTAACCTCGATAGAGGTCTTACCTGGAACTTTCGACTTAATCAAATAAATACTTGATTGATATGTTACATCAAGTATTTACGTGTTAAGAAATTTATCTAAATTCTGTTCTAAGGCCATATTAAAAATGGCCTATTACGGCCTTATATTACCACATATTTCCTATGGTATTGTACAATGGGGAAATTGTTCTAGGCTTAACTTTCAAAGATTGTTTATTCTACAAAAGAAGGATATCAGAATTATTAATAAGTTAAATTACACAGAGTCATGTAGAGTCCTTCAGGGAGCTTGATATCTTAACACTGCCTTGCATGTATATACTTGAGAGAGTGATATTTTGTCGCTTCAAGTGTATTCTTACACAGGGCAGTGAAATTCACAACTACCCCACAAGAGGCCAGAAAAACTACAGAGTTGCCCAATATAGGCTTCAAGCGCACAACCATCTGGCATCACAGATGGGGGTGCATTTTCTAAATAGACTTCCGAACTCCATTAAATCCATGAAACAACCAAAATTAATGAAGTCTAAATTGAGAGAGTGCCTTGTTTCAAAGTGTTTTTATAGTGTGGGTAAGTTTTTAGAACGTTTTATATCCTAGAGAATATATATTTTATTCATTCCAATACCTCGTATAACAACGCTGGCATGCCATCTATCAAATATAATTAGTCGTTTATAATATGATTTAACTTTGGAATAAATTGAATAATAATAATTATGACGCATGTAATATAAACAATGTTTGTAAACACAATAAAGATTATGTCTATGTCTACTTACAAACCATAATGAATATTAGTTTCTTTACGTCTCCTATTGAAAATCCCACCAATAGTGAATATTTGTCCATTTGGGTCTGCTAATGAGTAATCCACTCATAGTTTATTACTGTTTTTAAAGACTACTGTGATATTACTTTCATATTTTTACTGTTATCCCTAATGACATAAATAATAGTCAAAATTCTATGTACAGTAGTTCTATTTTATCATGGTAACCACCTTAGCTGCTAACATTGTTGTGTTATTCTGGATTTTAACTTATCAATTTTGTTATTTTTATTATTGTCATGATATAGGTTTTATGAGGAATCGAACTCTTCAGACTTATACACGTAAACTCGTTTAAACAAAATAATCATTTTTTTTTTTTTTTTCATAACTGCACTTGTGTGGACTTACGTTGTGAAGAAACAAGGCGGTCTATGGAGGGTCTCTCGAGTTAACAAAGAACCCGAGACAATATGGTGACCTCCTACTCCCTGTGACCGACCGATAATATTAAAGCCCCAAGATAGTAACCTAGGAGTTATAACAGTTATATGGACGTAAACATTTAAAAAGGGCTGTAATGGTTGCAACAAATTGAACACCTAATTATTTAAACACGATCCTAATAACAATACCTTATTGTAAAAGAACGTCAATGTTGTTGACCATGTAATAAATATTGAAAAAGTATTACAAATTTATTTCTTCTCTTTATCTTACATACATAAAAATTGAATGTTACCGTGATAGTTTAAAGCTACATTACATTAAGATTGAAGAACGCATTAACCAAGTGGCTCACTTTTTTATTTGTCAATATTCTATTAATTAATACAAATAAATTAAGAAATAGGATATGAACAGTAGCCTGTTAATCAATAAATAATTATCAATATTTCTTTATTCATATTAAAGAATAAAGAGATAAAGATGTTCATTTCACCTCCACCAAAGTCTCTAGAGATAAAATAAGTTAAAAGAGATAGGACCCCCGTGAGCTGGCTTTCCTACCTATACCGACAACTGAACTACAAATTTGTGAGTATCAGAGTGAAAAGGGTCTCTCAAACAATAACAATGATATTCATTAAAGTAGTATATCATTACAGAATTTGTCTCAATCTCACTTGGATGAGGTACTTCATCGTTGTCTGAATAAGGATGATATCCTATTCCATCTAAATTTGACAGTACACACTCGAGGAATGTATACTTCTTTTGATACAGTGATTTAAAAAAAATGTATACACTGTTAAAAAACAAACCCTTAGGTAAGAATAATAAATTTAAAAGTAAATTGGTTTTCCCACAATTTGATTTCTACTATTGAACATCTGATTGTGTTTGGTAATAAATATCCCAGTCTTTTCAAACTCTTCTCTTTTTTATTATCAACTAACATGTCTAAATTAACGATTGGCAGTGTTACAGACTGTTTAAGAAACTTCATTACTATCGTAAATCCTTTTTATCAATACATGTGATTTATCAAAACCCATGTGTCATGTGAACCAAAAGTCATGTGATTTATCAAAACCCAACCAACGCACTAATAATCTATCGCATTTTCTCTTTATAATTTTTTCAATCAAGTAAGTATCACCAAAATGTGTTTTACTTAACTCTTCTTGATAAAACCCACCTTTTATTACATCACCTTTGTCGTCTTTTAGTACGTATGTAACTGGTCTAGTTGGTTGTATTTTCCATACTGTGTAAATCTCATTACTTTACCTAGGCCAATAACCTTTATTGAATTGTTTAGTTAATCTACTTATTCTAACTCGATCACCAGTATCAAATTTGGAATGACTATGATATTTTTTCCTACTTTTAACTATGTGTAATAATATTTCTTGTTCATTTCCAATATTGACCTGAACAGGCTATTGAACCAATAGTTCAATGAATGGTAGTATTATTATAGGTTTTCAACAACTTTGGCAGTAAATCTAACCATTTGAAATTACCCTGCTGACTAAATTGTCTCCACATGTTACTTTTCAAAGTACGATTGAATCTTTCAACAATTGAAGCTTTTTTATCAGAAAAAGTAAAATAATGATTGATATTATATTTATTTAACAAGAACTTAACCTTATAATTAAACCATTCTGTACCTTGATCTGTTTGAAAATTCTTTTTAGTATGTTTTTTCAATATAGGTTCAAGTGCGATTACTATATCATTAGCACTTTTTGACTTTATTGGTACTGCAAAAGCAAATTTACTAAAACAATGAAGTACAGTCATAATATATTTAAAACCTTTATTGGATTTTGAAAAAGGAATCATTTCGACTAAATCTGATTGATATAAGTCATTGATTCCTTTAATTTCTATATAACTTGTAGGATAGAAACGTCTTGCTTGTATATGTAATTCTTTTGCAATACCTGCTCGTACATTGTTCATTGTTACCAGATGAATAGGTGGTAGCAAAATGAAACAAATGTTTAAGATACAAACATATATATTTACATTTTAACCAGTTCACAAAAAGGTGATGCTTTTAAATGTTCTTTTTTCGGTTTATCCTCCGGACTCCAATCTTCTAGAACGACACCGCATGAAATAAAACTGACAGCGTCTCCAGTTCCAGTATAGTAGAAGCGTGCATCTACTATAAATTTATTACATAAGCTAGAAAATCCTAACTGTTCAATGTCTAAAAATATGTCGGGAGACTTTTGTATCTATAGTAAATATAAATAATCTGTTAAGAACACTGAGGACATTATGTTGGAAACATTCTTCAGATGGCTTAAGATGTATCCTAACATTCAAGATATAGTAGATGCAGGCTTCTACTATACTGGAACTGGAGACGCTGTCAGTTGTATTACATGCGGTGTCGTTCTAGAAGATTGGAGTCCGGAGGATAAACCGAAAAAAGAACATTTAAAAGCATCACCTTTTTGTGAACTGGTTAAAATGTAAATATATATGTTTGTATCTTAAACATTTGTTTCATTTTGCTACCACCTATTCATCTGGTAACAATGAACAATGTACGAGCAGGTATTGCAAAAGAATTACATAGACAAGCAAGACGTTTCTATCCTACAAGTTATATAGAAATTAAAGGAATCAATGACTTATATCAATCAGATTTAGTCGAAATGATTCCTTTTTCAAAATCCAATAAAGGTTTTTAATATATTATGACTGTACTTAATTGTTTTAGTAAATTTGCTTTTGCAGTACCAATAAAGTCAAAAAGTGCTAATGATATAGTTATCGCACTTGAACCTATATTGAAAAAACATACTAAAAAGAATTTTCAAACAGATCAAGGTACAGAATGGTTTAATTATAAGGCTAAGTTCTTGTTAAATAAATATAATATCAATCATTATTTTACTTTTTCTGATAAAAAAGCTTCAATTGTTGAAAGATTCAATCGTACTTTAAAAAGTGATATGTGGAGACAATTTAGTCAGCAGGGTAATTTCAAATGGTTAGATTTACTGCCAAAGTTGTTGAAAACCTATAATAATACTACCATTCATTGAACTATTGGTTCAATAGCCTGTTCAGGTCAATATTGGAAATGAACAAGAAATATTATTACACATAGTTAAAAGTAGGAAAAAATATCATAGTCATTCCAAATTTGATACTGGTGATCGAGTTAGAATAAGTAGATTAACTAAACAATTCAATAAAGGTTATTGGCCTAGGTAAAGTAATGAGATTTACACAGTATGGAAAATACAGCCGACTAGACCAGTTACATACGTACTAAAAGACGACAAAGGTGATGTAATAAAAGGTGGGTTTTATCAAGAAGAGTTAAGTAAAACACATTTTGGTGATACTTACTTGATTGAAAAAATTATAAAGAGAAAATGCGATAGATTATTAGTGCGTTGGTTGGGTTTTGATAAATCACATGACTTTTGGTTCACATGACACATGGGTTTTGATAAATCACATGTATTGATAAAAAGGATTTACGATAGTAATGAAGTTTCTTAAACAGTCTGTAATACTGCCAATCGTTAATTTAGACATGTTAGTTGATAATAAAAAAGAGAAGAGTTTGAAAAGACTCGGACATTTATTACCAAACACAATCAGATGTTCAATAGTAGAAATCAAATTGTGGGAAAACCAATTTACTTTTAAATTTATTATTCTTACCTAAGGGTTTGTTTTTTAACAGTGTATACATTTTTTTAAAATCACTGTATCAAAAGAAGTATACATTCCTCGAGTGTGTACTGTCAAATTTAGATGGAATAGGATATCATCCTTATTCAGACAACGATGAAGTACCTCATCCAAGTGAGATTGAGACAAATTCTGTAATGATATTTGATGATATCGCTTGTGGTAAAAAGAATAATATTAAAAACTATTTTTCGATAAGACGTCATAACAATATTGACACTTTTTACGTGTGTCAAATTTACAGTTTTATACCCAAACAGTTGGTTAGAGACAATGCGAATCTTCTAATTATATTTAAACAAGATGATCGCAATTTGAATCACATTTATCAAGACCATGTCAGTCCTGATATGAGTTTTATTCAGTTCAAGCATATGTGTTCAAAGATTTGGGATAAGACGAAAAATGGGTTTGTTTTAATAGACAGGGATAGTGATATAAACAAAGGCTGGTATCGTAGAGGATTTGATATCTTTGTAAAATTATAAATGTGGTGGTGGGGGTAATTTAACGTGTCGTACTTTTTCTTTCAATCATTTATATTGTACTCATTATCCGAGTTGAACACATAATGTCCTCCTCTTCCACACTTTCTATTGACGAGGTTTTAGCTGATAAAAGTAAAGTGGAGGTTATAAAGAAAATTACTCAAATAAAAAATATTAAGCGAAAACATAGATCTATGAAAAGGGAAATGTTGAATAGTGAAGAGATGTGGGAAAAACAGCTAAAACCCATTGCTGAACCGCTTAAAAAGATTGTGGAAGAAGGAGAAAAGTTACAACAGCAGCAACAACAACAAGTTAAAGAAGAAATAACAGAACAAGGAGTCAATAAACTTAAAAGAAAAGGTCAGTTGGAAGATTTTGAAACGCCTGTAAAACGTTACATACGTGCACCTCCACAAGGAGTGAAAAGAAAACAAGATACGCTTCCGACCACAAAACGCTTCGCTATACCCCGTTTCAACATGGATCAACAAGATGGTGAAAATGCTGCTGATGATGATGATAACATTATGGAACCGGATTCAAGTCCACAACATGAGGAAAAAGAAGATATGATGGTTGAAGAAACGTACGTTTCACCGGCTGTGGTATCGGGTAAAAACCTTTTGAAAACACCTCAAGGAAAATATTTAGCGAGGAAATACGTACTACGTAAGTTTATGGGAAGACTAGCGAAAGAGTACTTTTTCAAATTACTTAAAGGTGGTAAAGAAGTAGATCATAATTATGGTATAAGAGTCGAAGGCGATCAATGGATGATTGGTGATAAGCCATTAGAAATTGATATAGATGATTTTATAATAAACGGCAAAAGATATGAGGGTACACGTGGCTTATACGAACTTTTATTTATGAATATACCTAATCCTTATGTGTACAGTGAAGAAGATCTCGATAGCTACGCTATGATTCTCACAGATACCAATGCTCACAAGATAAATTATTCACCAAGAGGAAAAGTGAAGTCTAACAGGGGGAATAAGTATAAAAACATCATATCTTTAATTGCTACACGAGAAAATGAATTAACAAATGAAATGAGCACATATTCAGAATTGGTGCAACAAACCGTGAGTGGAAGTGGCATTGTCTTGACTGATGCCAAACCAAACTTCATATATTACGATGATCCCAACGAACTGGTCGACCGCCTGAGGATTTTGAATGCTTCGGAAGATATTGGTCACACTGGACACCAGAATGAAATAAATTATATAATTGAAGAATTAAAGGAACTAGATGAGAAATGTGTTAGAGTAACTGGTAAAATTATTGTAGATTGAGGTATAAATAAAATAATATGCTTTAGTTTTTTACTGTATAATTTTATTTTCACCAATTATTACAGTTTATATATTTTCTAGCAATTTTTGTTTTCGGATCTATAAAAATGGTTCGACAATTGTCTTGTTTATCCAGTCTTAGTTCTTTAATGTTCTGATTGGGTCACTACTTGGAGCCAATAATCCGTATAGTTCATATAAAATATAACTAAGTGATCCAACTAAATAGTTAAGTGTAACACCGTCTTACATATGAGTAGGGTCGGCCACATTCGTTAGTCTTTCATTCACAAAGTCCAACGAAATCGAATTGGACTTAAGTGTTTTACTGAAGAAGTACTTTAAATTGATAACATCATTCATGTTTATTGGATCACCGACATTAGCTAATCTCTTGTTTTTAAAATTCCAATAAGTTCCAGTCGTGGGTGGACACATTATGTCTACATACAATTTATTTGCAGCGCCTCGAGCTTTTTTCGGATCTGACACATTGCTAATTGTATGATTTTTGCATTAATTTCTGTATTATAAAATGTCACACAGTGGTCTTTGATAAACTTATAGTTCACAGCATCGGTCGGATTAGTCGGATCACCTACATGACAAACTGTTCATCCTTTAGCATCGTACTTTTTATCATCATTTAGTTTTAAAATATTAATAAATGACGATTTATGTCGTTTTAAATTTACAGCGTCTCCATCATCTTCGGGTTCCATTAAATTACGCAACCTTTTGTGACGAATGTCATAATCGCCTTCCTTAGTTAATTCAAACCCGATTCCTTTAGGTCCTCTAAGACCTTTGTTACTGCTACTAACATTTTTACGTCCAAACTAATCGACGCTCATGATTATACTGACATTATAAAACCAGCGCACACTATGAACAGACGTGTTAGTTCTTATCGTAGCGCAGGACTTTAAGTACATTAGGTAGTGTGGCTGGTAGTGTCATCAACAAAGAAATAGATATTTTACCCACAGAACTACATTTACCAGGTTATCAGTGGTGTGGTCCTGGTACTAACGTAAAACAGAGATTAGCCAGAGGTGATAGAGGAATTAATAAATTAGATTCAGCTTGTAAAGATCACGACGTCGCATACGATAAGTATAAGGACAGTGAGCGAAGATCAGCAGCCGATAGAATATTGGCCGAACGAGTTTGGGAAAGAGTGAGGTCATCAGATTCTAGTTTAGGTGAAAAGGCAGCTGCTTGGTTAGTTACAAACGTAATGAAAGCTAAAAGTAAACTCGGTAGTGGCTGTGATAACAGAAAACGTCGACGTAAGAGTAAAAAGCCACGAAGGAAACAACCTAACAATAGAAAAAGAAAAAGACAGTCAATAAACAAAAAGAAGGGTAAAGGTTTATACCTAAAACCGTACAGAGGATCTGGGTCAGTTAAAAAAAAACTAATATACTCATCACCACTCATAGACAGTATACCAAATGTTCCACTAACAAATAAAGATATATTCAAATATGTGAAACTATTGAAAATACCATATTTTAGAGGTGTATTTATAAGAGATTTACTTCCATCAAGTATTAACGAAAAGGAATCTGGTTTTGTAAATCTAGACAGTATTATAGGATGGGGTACGCATTGGGTATGTTACTATAAGCGCGATTTTGACATTGATTATTTTGATAGTTTCGGTAATCTGAGACCACCGTTAGAACTTCAGAGGTATTTTAACAGTGGAGCATATCGAGTGGTGATTATATATAATTACTTTCCTAAACAAGAATTTAATACTGTAAATTGTGGTCATTTGTGTTTAGACTTTCTCGCAAGATGGAGATGATTTGTATTACAGGTAGAAGTTCAAGCCTCAAGTGCACACTTTTTCCAGCTATGGATCTTTCATCGTCAGACGAATGGGAGATAGGTTTTATGGACCTCATGACTTACAATTCAATTCCTAATATTGAAGAGAATGTAAATAATAAACTGTACACCGGCAAAGATATAGAAATATGTATAGCTACCGGTGCTTATGAAATAGATGATATAAATAATTTTGTGATCGAAGAATTAAAAGTAAAGTCTCCTACAATGCATTTTACACTCGAGGCTAATAACAATACACTAAAAAGTCACTTAAGTTGTTCACTAGAGATCGATTACACCAAAGAGAACACCATTGCGTCTTTATTAGGATTTGAAAAGGGTGTGAAATTAGAAGCGAATAAAGTGCACAAGTCGCCTAATCAAGTGTCCATTAATAAAGTAGACATCATATGAATCACATGTAATTTAGTCCGAGGGTCTTATAGAGACGGGATTGAAGGTCATGTATTACACGAATTCTATCCAACTGTAGTGCCGGGATTTAAAATTGTAGAAATCCCAAATACAGTTAAATATCTACCAATAAACAAGCAATTGAGTTTGAACGAATTTTATATTAATTTAGAAGATGAATTTGGTAATTTGATTAATTTTAGAGAAGAATATATCAATATAAGAGTAGATATTAGACCGAGAAGAAAATAATGGGCTTAGTATTTCCCGCTACTGTATCGAATAAAGAGAAAAATAAAATATTGACCGCAAAAAGAGAATCTAGTGTCAGTTGTGAACAAGTCGTTAAGCAGTTAACATTACGGAACAAAATATACCTACGTACAAAAGTGTCCTCTTTCAAGAGTAAGGATGAATAATATTTTAAAAATAGGAACAAATCCTAGCTTCGATAGTTCTATCGTTGATATCGTAGACCAGGAGACAAGTACTGGATGCAGAACGCATGTTAGCAAAACGAAACCATGGGTGTGATGAATGATAAAACATTATTTTCGTTTTGTGTTCCACTTAAATTACTACTCGGTTTTGCCGAAGATTATAAACATATTTTACTGAATGTTAAACAAGAACTAGTCCTGTTACGTCCATCTAATGACAAAAACGTTGTGCTTTAACCAGCTGCATCTTTATTTGACTTTCAAATTCAACTTAATAAAGTTTTTTTGAAAATGCCGTATGTTCGAGTTGATGATGAAGTAAAATTATCTCTTTTACGTTTGACTTAAAGAGATCAGCCCATATCTATACTATTCAGAATATGGCAGTTACATGAGTACCCATCATTACCAATTAAAAAGTTTCTAACTTGGACAGTCAAAACATCATCTTTGATGGAGAAGCCAAGATATGTAATAATTGGTTTTCAAACTGATCGTAAAGACAAAGCAAATAAGGATGCTTCACATTTTGATTTTTGTAATTTGGATAGTATAAAACTGTACTATCCATATGATAATTTAAATGGAAATAAATCAATTTTATATGATATGTATTCAAGATTTCAATCATCATATTACATAGGTGGTGATGATCAACCTTGTTTGGATAAAATGAATTTTCAAGAGAAGACACCATTAATAGTAATTGTTTGTTCAAAACAAGTTGAGACTTTAAAGACTGGATCATTGGATGTTCGCATCGAGATTCAAACAACTGACGATATACCAAAAGATACAACGGCATATTGTCTGATCATTCATGATGCGTTAGTACAATACACACCACTGTCTGGTATTGTAAAGAAGATTATGTAAAATAAAGTTATATATTCAATTATCATTATACCTTTATTTACCTATGAATGATTATAATGTACAAAAAATAATAAGTCAAAATAAGGTAACAATACATTTATTTACAATCAGATGTGTCACGATTATTAACAATGTTATGATGGCTATAAGCCAAAGTAACAATTCCATTTTCTAATATATACAGTTTATCATCATTACAGCTTAATGCTACTTTATTACATGTTACAGTTTCAATGTTATGTTTCTTTGATCTAAACAGCATATTTTCTTATACATTTATTTACAATCAGATGTGTCACAATTATTAACAATGTTATTATGGCCATAAGCCAAAGTATTAATTCTATTTTGTAATATATACCGTTTATCATCATTACAGCTTAATGCTACTTTATTACGTGTTACAGTTTCAATGTTATGTTTCTTTGATCTAAACAGCATAATTTCTTTTCTTTCATTTTTATTAGTTAATAAGCATTTTTTATAATCTTGAAACAAAATATTCTTATGAATCACACCTTTGGTTTTAGCCTTTAGCTTTTTTCTTGACTGTTGATTTTTGGAAACATACCCTAAAATTTAAACCAAGGGGTTTGGTAACGGTTTTAAAAATTTAAACAATTTTGGCCAATTCCAAAAAATTTCTAAAAATTAAAAAATTAACCATTACATTCATCCTTTAAATTTCCCAGGTACCCTTTTTGTTTTTAAAAACCAAAACATACATGATCAAAAGGAAAAATCTGAAAAAGTAAAAAGGGGTTTCTTAAATACAGTATAAAAAGGTTTATGTCCCTAAAAAAAATCATCTTTTAAAAATTTTAAATTTAGAAAAAAGCGTCTGTGTCCATGTATAGGATAGAAATTTTAATTTGAACCTTTTATTGGGTTTTTCATTATTCTATAATGAAATACACATCTAAACTTTACTAATTTTAAAAACATTTAAACCCAAAATTTAAATGGGCTTTTTAAAAAAACAATATGTTCTTTTGCACATTAAATGCAAAAAAGTGATTATCGTAAATAATTCTGTCTAAAAGTGGGCTTTTTAATTGGGTTTATCCGGGGTTCTTTTGGTTTGTTTACCAGTTTTTTTAAATTTTAAATTTCTTTTCCCTAATTTTTTAAAATTTTTTTTCCCAAAAACAAAATGTTATTGAGTAGCTTGTTTAAAAAGTCTTTCTAAAATTTTGTTTTGAGTTTTTTGGACTTTTTTTTTAGTATTTAAGTCAATATGGGATTTTTAACCAACAAAAATTGTGTAAAATTAGTATTCTACGATGAATCTTTTTCAAAACAAGACCTATTTTCAAGCGCTTGTTTAAGATTTACATAATGACAGACATAGTTTTCTTTAGATTTTAAAGTTGTTAACAATTTTTTAAACTTAGAGTTAGGAGGACACTCGGAAGAAGGTAAAAAAGGTAAATCATTATGATCATTATGCAATGAAACTGGATACTCGATATCAACTTCTAAAAATTAACCAACTTCAGAATCATTTGGAACGATTGTTACATCAAATGTACTGTATTTAAATTTCCAGTGAACCATGAAAAATTATTTAATGGCATAGGCTGTGCCATCGCCCATCCATATAAATTGTTACAATCTAAATACATTAAGTAAGAATTAGAACAAGTAGGATCATAAGCTGTTGCCATATAAGGGTTATTAGCAGTTGCATGTCTTTTTATACAAGAAGTGATTCCTCCCCGAATTCCCTTTTCAATAAATAAATACATGTTGTAATAATTGAGTAACTCAAGCTCTACTTTAGTATGTTTCAGCATCGCATCAAACGTGAAACTTGGGAGCGTTAAATAATGGGCACAATCTAATTCATAACTTTCTAAACACAAATCTCGAAAGTTTTCAAAAACATCACTTAACAATAAAACATCTAATTTTAAATACAAATCACTATATTCTCCTAATGTAGATACATTGAAATGATTCCAAACTTGAGTGGCGTGCCGGTAATCTTCATCTGATATATTCATCTGATATAGAATTCAAAATGGAATTCCTAAATTTATTTTTAGTCAGAAGTTGACTTTCATTTAAGATTTCCCATGAAGTTGTATACTCATAAGGGTATACACCTTTTCGGGTTACTAAAGGTAAATCTGTTTCTTGAAAAAAATCTTTTAATATGAATAAATTTGTTTAGGCCCCGGGAAATTTTTTCTAAAAGCGGGATTTAAAATGGGGAAAACATAATTTTGAAAGTACCCAATAATTTATAGTCACACCACTCCTAGTTTGTTTGGGGAAAAAGTAATATATTTTTCCGGGGTTTAATTTGGGATAAAATTTATTTGCCCATTATCAAAACCCCCCAATTTTTTTAACTATAAAAAGTGAATCATAATTCGTGACCCTTTAATGAAACATTGGCAAGTGT
Organism: Stictocephala bisonia; assembly: GCA_035578905.1. Classification (NCBI taxonomy): domain Eukaryota; kingdom Metazoa; phylum Arthropoda; class Insecta; order Hemiptera; family Membracidae; genus Stictocephala; species Stictocephala bisonia. Next base: position 222,091 of record JAQJVL010000705.1, on the reverse strand, counting down.
TTTTTTATTCTTGCCTAACTCAAAATTACAAAGCTTTTGTAAAACATTGTAACTTTGGGAAAATTTAAAACGGCTCTGAAAACGAAACCCGTCAAATGATTAAAAAGTCTTTTATGAGGTTTTGACAGGTTTAGGTTAAAAAAGTTTTTTGGGCAATTTTTACAGTGTTTTGCATTTTTTACACGGGCCTGTTCTTCTATTAAATAAGGTTTTGGGAAAAATTTCAACAAATTTTTAATTGAAATAAGTCTCCAAAGTTTGTTTGTTGTTTTTACTAAGAGGTCATGAAATGTCAGTGGCTTTTAAACCTCTATTCAAATAGGGGGGATTGTGGGGAAATATATCTTTTATAAATTGGGGGTTAAAGAATTATCACAAAACAGCAAATATGCAAAAACTATTGGTTTATGAACTTGGTTTTAAAAAATGTATTTTTTTGATCCCTTTAACCCTTAAACAGGTTTGGTATACTTTCCCAAAAACAGGGGGAAAGGACTATAGGTAAAATTAAACAAAATATTTGGGTTTTTCTTAAATTTAAGTATGTGGGGTCATTTTAAAAATTTTTTCTCGGGATTATTGCGCGGGCCGCCTTTTTTTGGGTAAAAAAATCCCTCTTATGATTTTTAAATTTCCCTTTCTTTTAGATTTAAACCCCTAGAACTTAGTGGGGCATCTCTTACATAAATTCAATGCTTTTGTTCGTGTTTTTGAAATTGATGTGCTAACAAAACTGCCCAAAATGGAAATTTTTGCCCAAAAAAGGGCTAAAAACCTACCCTAAATTTACAAATAAAAAAAGTAAGTCAATTTTGAGAAATTCTTTTCTGCACTAGTATTTCCCCAAAAGGATATACATTTTTAAGTTCAATTTTTAAACCGTAAACATTGGGCAATTTTTGTTAGGTTAATTTTTTCTCAAAATTTTCTGGGGTTTTTATTTTTAAAGGCGTGGAAAAAGTCGATAACGTTTTAAAAGTTTTAAATTTTTACAAAAATGTATTTTGGGAAAGAAAGATTTTATTTCCTTTTTTTTATTTTTTTCCCCATTTAAAAAAAATGGGCACAAGGGAAAAGCCCATTTAAAAAAATAATTTATCATCGTTGGTCGGGTTTACAACGCCCCTTTTTTTTTAATAAAAATCAAAAAGGTAGGGGGTTTTAAAGGTACTTCCAAATAGTGGTCGGGAAATGTTTTGGGGAAGGTCATGATCCCGTTTATCCCCCCCCCTCTCACACAATAACAAGCCCCCAACCACTTCCCCTCTTCCCGGTCATGTAAATAAATTCCCCTTCCCTTTTTTAATATCCCCTTATTTTTATAAAAGGGTGTTGGATTACGCCCAATTCCCAGATTGTTTTTACAGCTATTAAACCCATTTTTTCTAGTCTTTTAAAAAAGCTCGATCTTGGTGCTCCCCTTTTTTGTTGTTTTACAATAGGTCCTCCCCTAAATATTAAATTTAATAAACTCCCAAAATAAATTGGGACAAAAAATACAGTATTAGCCCCAGCCATTTCATCTTTATTTTTAAAAGGGGAGCAACCATATATAAATTAAAATGACTGATTATTTTATTCTTTTTAAAAAATAGGTCTTTCCCAAAATTTTCCCTTGAACGCCGGTTTTTTTTAATTTTTATAAAGTGATCTGGGTTTGTGAAATTTTCGGGTTTTTTTTTGTTTTTTTTTTCCTTACATCCCTTAAACCCTGATCACGTAAATTTTCAAAGTTTTTTTTATCGGTTATTTGTTTTCACCTTCATTAACCTTCAACCTCCATTGATGATGAAGGAATTTCTTCCCTTTTTTTTCGGAAGATGGGGAAAACATTGAAAATAAAAATTTTAAAAATGTAAAAAAAAAACCCTTAATACAAATTCTCCCTGGGAAAAAAAAAATAATTTTTTTTAAAATGTTTTTTTTAAAAGAAAAAAATTTTAGCCTTTTTTAGAATTTTGTTTTCATCATTCTCCCCAATTTTGTTAAACCCTTTACATCCCCTTTTTAATTTTTTTAAATTTGTTTTTGCTGATTCATCCAAAATGTGTTTTGTCACGTAAAGGGTGGGTCCATTCATCCCTCAAATAGGAAAAAACCCCCTTTTTTCCACCCCCTTCGTTTCCCAAAATTGGGGCGGTTTTAGGCCCCTTTTTAAATCATCACAATCCCCGTATTTTCAATTTTCTTTAAAATTCTTTCCTGTCTCACCGGTGTTTACGCATTTTTCTCATAACTTTATCGTTTCCCGGGATCACTTGCTTGGCCCGAATTTTTTGTTTTTTGGGCTTAATTTTTGGGAAAACCACATTTTTTTCCATAATTTAAAATTTTAACAGTTAAACTTCATCATCAACGGGTTTTCAACAAACATCAAACATCATCCCGACCCCGGGCGGGTTTTTTTTTTTCTTTGGCATGGGTTTTCTTTGTTGGTTTTTCTTATTTATCACTAATTTTTATTGAATTTATTTTTAAACGATAATGCCTGCAACCCGATCCTTAAAAAAAATTTTAAAAAACCAAACCCAATAAAATATTCTGTGAAAAAAACCCTTTTAAGCTGGAATTTTTGGGGGAAAATTCCTTTTTCTCATTATAGTCCCCTTCACCCCGTTTGATTTCTCTAATTCTCCTGTGACAAAGGGGGCTGATTTTGGGAGCTATCCCCCTTTTCATACAGGCTGGACACCATTTTTAAATTTGGGAAAAATAGAGTCGTTTTAAATCTTTATTTTATCAGGTCCGACACTTTCTTTTTTAAATCAAAAAAAATTTCTTTTTCCCCCTTTTAATGGGTGTCATACCCAAATTTTTAGGATTAGTAAATTTACGATCATTTTTGATCATAGAATTGTGGTTTATGGGGGTTGTAGATTTCAAAGAGGGGTTTTACCTTTTGTGCTGTTCTTCGGTCTACGAATCACCTTGGGAGGGGGGACTTCAAAAGATGTACTAGGAAGACTTGTATTTAGGGATTCGATTGACAGTTGTGGTTCTCTTTCTGTGTTTTCCATAACTATGAAAAAAAGAAGAAAAGAAAAAGAAATGTAGTTTATCTACAGGAAAAATATATTACATTTACCGTTATTAAATTACTGATAAAATTAGTTAAAATATATCAGCATTACATGTTAAGTAATTAAACTCCTATATAACCAAAACCCCTGAGCCCCCACGTACACTAACCTTGTTTTAAATCTGGATATATAATTACTTCACAAATAAATATCAGCATTACATGTTTAATAATTAAACTCCTGTAGAACCAAACCCCTGAGCCCCCACGAACAGTTGGATCAAGTTCGAACACTTGTTTTATATCTGGATATATAATTACTTCACAAATTAATTGACAAATTTTATCACCTCGTTTTACATAGTAATCTTTTTCAGAATGATAAAATAAAAGAACTTGAATATTTCCCCTATAGTCAGCATCAATAACTCCTGCTCCTACGTCAATAAAATGATTATAAGCTAGACCGGATCTTGGAGCAATTCTACCGTAGCAATTTGAAGGCAGCTTAACCGCTAAATCTGTTTTAATTAAACACTTTCCATATTTTGGAACAACCGCATCATATGCGCTTCTAAGATCTAGTCCAGCTGAATGAAGTGATTCTCTATAAGGGATGAAAGCTAAGTCTGACAGTTTCATAATTTCTAGAGTTTGATGGTTACTCATGACTATAAGGAAATATAAAACAGAGTTACTTATAAAACTATTTATAATCCTAAATGTTATATTTACTTTTAAGTTGTGACACTGTTTCTAATCTACGCTGTGATGGATGGAAAGCTGCAGTGTGAAAGCGATTGATTTTCACGGTGTGTGAAAGCTGGCTCAGAAAGATGTAACTCCGCTGTTGAAGGTTGGAGTGTGAAGCAGAATAAAGTTTAAGACTGAAAAATAGGATTAAAAAATAGGTTGTATAAATATTCAACTATAGTCTTAATAATAATAATTTAAATAAATAATAATTTAAATAAATAGTATATTATTTAAAAGTTTAAAGATTTAGTGTGTTTAACGATGATTTAATGAAAGTATAATCAGCAATATCTTTTAGTACAATTGGTTTAAAACATTATTAAATTAAATATGAGACGTTAGAAGATATACTGGAAAATAAGAATAAAAACAAATTTAATCAATTTATTAGAAATAGAATATCAAATATTGAACAGTAGTCTTTAATCCAAATTTAAACCAATAAAAATTCAAAAATGTATACAAACCTTTAATATGTATCAAATAACATTATAAAACCTTTAAATGAGACTATCTCCCACAAACATCTCGTAATATATTTATAAATGTTGCTTACTATAATAATGATAAATTAACAAAGTGAAATAATTACATGTCGGAATGGGTTGCAGATAATATCAAAACAGTAACATTAAATAAACGTTTCTAACAATCTCTATGCAATATATACAATTTTGGGAAAATATTTTACCTTGAAAACTAATTAAATACATTTGTATTTGATAATAAAGTTGGTTACATGAAAAATGTGAATGTTTCATAAACAATTTTAATTTTAATCAATCTTCTTATTAACAGACAATCTAAAAAAAAATTATTAAATTAAAAATTAAATTAACCATTATTACAAATTAAATTAAAAATTGAAAATAAAAATACAAGATTCAACAAAAGTTACTCACCAGATTTACTATCTGCTGAGCAAACAAGAACAAAGAGGTTCCGGGAGAGCCATTGGCCTCTATGCCTTGTGAAACTGCAGATGCTACTAGCTTGAAATATTAGTGTATTTATACCAGTAAAATGACGTCAATTGAAAATGTGTCTGACCGCGTGCACACGTGTTATTGCCAAGATCTAATCTCAAAATACAGATGATGAAATATTGTATCAGCAAAATTAGACCGCCTACACACGTGTTATTGCGCGTGGTAGTCAAGATCTAATCTCAAAGTGCAGATGATGAAATATTGCATCAGCAAAATTAGACTTAGAACATTTTCTCATATTAAAAGACTTCTCTGGTAGCAGAGGACAAATCAGCTGTTGTAAACAAATATCACCTATTATGAAAAACTATACAACAACAACAAAAAACCCTGGTTTATTTGTTAAACGGTTAGTACAAATTAATACTATATAAAATACTATATAATATTACTATTACCATTCAAATTAATACTGTACATGAATATCACCTACTATAATATAGATACTCTTTCTAGTATTTAATTTTAAAGGGGAAAAACACCATGACTAGTTAAGAACAATCCTTCAATTAATTTTATTTAAACACTTGATACCTTTTTTAGCTCAGGTGAGCGATTTTAGAGGTATTATAATGAACAGAGTATTAGGTTAGCAGAAGTGAAGAGGAACCGTAATTATCACTCATCGTGCGGGCTGATAAAGCGAGCCGCCTAACACTAGGGTCAAGCGATATGATAGCGCGCCAACGGTCCAGTTTGGAGATCTTACCAATTTCTGTTATCCTAATACTTAACAACCATTTTAACGTATTTATTGTCAACAGAAAAGGATAACGAATTAATGTAACACCGAAAAACGCGTTTGTATTTAATATAGTATAACTAAAAGAGAGAAAAACAAAAATCGTATATGTATTTATTATAGTATAATGTAATAAATCGTGTGAGTTGACAGCACTGAGATATATTTTTGCAATTAATCGTGAGAGTTGGTAACACTGCGAAAAAACAGTTGGTACATTTTATATATTATAAAGAGAAACAGATTTTTTTTTCGGTTTAAATTTTCAGAACAAAGTAATACTATATTAAATACGAATTATTTGGGGAAAAAATACATTTGATATAGTATAAATGCATCGGCTCGGCGTAAGCGAAGCGAGCCACGCGTTCTTCTGCCACTACGTACGTTACTCTCTCGGGTGTGTCACTGTGCCGTGGTGGTATCGTCTCCGTTTCACAAACTGAAGGTTCTCGGATCAATCCCAGCACCAGCCATCGACACTTTTTGCCAGCATTAAATACAATTAATTAAATAAATACCACTTGAGCACGAAAAACGTTGTGACGTCAATCAAAACAACACTGACCTAGGACAACGTCACGGTGACGTCAATCAAAACAACACTGATCTAGGACAATGTCGCGGGGGGTCCACGTGCTCGTAGTAAACTCGACCTTCGAGGTGATTATCAATGAAAGGTCAATGACCTCAGTAGTATACAATAGTAAAATTTGTAAACAACAACAGTACAAAGTCCAAGGTTGTGCTTGAACCGGCATAGTATGTCGTGTTTCAAATGGCATTTATATACTACTCATTTATTTAAAAAATTAATAAATCTTCTGAAATCTGTACCTATAAAAGGCAAATACCACTGACTGACTCACTCATCGCTGTAACTAAAAAGGCTTAGTCCTACGAGGGCGAAATTTTGTAGAGTAAAAGTTCTTATGTTGTAGATGTACAATAAGAAGGGATTATGAAAAATTCTTAGTAAATCAAAAATGTTTTACTTTATTTACCTTTTCAGTGCCAACAATTTTAAATGCCAAAAATAGCGTTTCTCTATTTGGACTGTAGCGGCTAAATTAACGGTTCTACAGCGAAACTACCACCATTTTCTGCGTCTGATTTGACATGATCTACAACTTTGGCCCAATAAATTTTTAGTATATCTCACCGACTTCATCCTTAGGCAGAGCTAGATTTTCAATTTGTGCGTGTAAATCAAATTGGTTAAGTTACGGCCTCTAAGAGTAGGTCTATACTTACATATTTTTCTAGACTGTGAAACTTTAATATCTATGAGAACATACTGTATTCAATGGAAAAATATAAAATTTAATCTGAACACATGTATAGCAAGATTATAAAAAGGGGAAAAATGGCCCATAAACCGATATTTTACTGATTCCCGAGTCAATTTTCTGTACTTTTCTCCCTTTTAAAAAATAGAATTACAGATTTATTTTAACTTTGAAACTTTTTCATCTAAGAGAAAAAAATGATTTTAATCGAAACAAAATTTTCAATTTAATTTGGCAAAAAACGCCATAGCCAGTTCACAGGGCATGGCCCCCTTTTAAAAGTTGTGAGAAACCTGGAAATTTCACTGATTTAGAGTCAACTACGTTTAATATATAAGCACTGTATATTGGGAGACTCCCCTTCCAGGGGATTAGCCCAAAAATTTATGAGATGCTATTGGTGAGATGGGTTTGGACCATATATAAAAATGATAAAGGGGGTTTTAAATTTTTTAAAGATATTAAGAGTTACCCTTTAAAATTTAAATTTAATTTTGGGAAAATTTTAAATTTTTAAAGGGTGGGAAAAAACTTATTGCGAAACTATTACTTCAATTTATCAATCATAATTAATAATTTTCATAACCAATAATATCGTTGACAGTCTAAACTAGGAAAGTTGGGAGGTAAGCATTTGTAAGTTAAAGCTGTGACCAGAAGGTATACAGCTGTGAGCTGATCCTTGAGTAAACAAACGGTAAACAACTTAAATCTATAATTGTTAGAACACTATAAAACAGAAAATATATAGAGTATACCCAAACATATTAATAGTGGGCCTACCCCGACATAACCTAGTGAAAGTATGATCCTCACATAGGGATGTTCACTAATGTGACAAATAACTTGAAGCTAATAACAATAGTAAAATCAAGTTAAGCAGTAAAAACCTTTCATCAGGCTAATTAATTGTACTGGGTGTTGTTTGTCACTTTCTTTACCCAAGGTGACAAAACCGTGTATAAAACAACCAATGCAAGGTGCTGGAGTCATCACTTCACCCCAGCTGTGGATCCCTCTACAACCAGTCACGATGGACATCAACACTCCGTATCGACCTCAACAACTGTAAGGCACCCCACTACACTAGAGTATCAGAGCTACAACCAGGCTTCAACTACAGAATCACATCATTTGAGCGAGCAGTCACCAGGTAAGGTCCTACCATTGCTGTCATCCTGGAGGGACTGATTGGAGACGGGCTCACTAAGAAAGGATTTTCTTCCCCGATCTCAGGAATCCGTCCCACTGGCCTCCAAAATGTCCATGGTATTATTATTAATTGACTAGTTTATTTGATTAACAGCTGTTAAATAAAAACTAATTGAATAAAATTGTGGTAGGAAAAACTTTTAAAATAAAAAATAATTGAGTAAGGTAGTGAATTATTCATAACATCAGCTGTTTCAAATTTGATGGTATATAAAATAAGTGTTTTCAAAAGCAAAGTATTTAGTTTTATTTACTTTAAGTAATGTTTTAATGCTCTTTAATTGTTGGCATTTTTACTTATATTTTGATTTAAAAATCTTCAAACTCAATATTATGACCGACGAAGCGGGCGGGTTCAACTAGTAAACAGTAAATAAACGATCTGACCACCAACAATAAATTTCTTCTTTTTTAATGCAAATGGATTGAGGAGCATACCAATAATTATTGTTATTAATGCTTCAGCAACATGATAACGATATATAAGCAACATGATGCCATTGTATAAGCAAATTTATCTCACAACATTTGTGGTATTGAACTTCATGACCTTCAGTGTATAATAAATTAACAGATGTGATCTAATCAGTAACAAGAATAGTTGAAGTGGCGTATTCATCGCAGTTCATGATTATATCCTTGTCTATAAGTTATCTAATAGTATTACCAATGTTCAGTGCATTTCTGTAATATGAAAAATGTCTACTGATCCTTTTCTTCTTTCCAAATCTTCTATTTCACCTAGTTAGTATAATTCGTGTTACAATTACTTTTTGTAATACTATTGAGGAGGTCTCAGCACTTGCAAAGAATCCCAAAATTTTTTAATAACAGTGAGTGACTTTAACTTGCCTAGTAAAAAATAGGATAAGTATAACAAAGTAAAAAGCGTTTAGATTCAGGGTCTTTTTATCATGGACCTTGCCGCTACTTCTAACCGTAATTAGTGGAAGTCCGTCTTACACAACTTTGACCTGGTTGTCTCTTCTGTAACATCTATTAGAGTCTCCAACGCTGAGTATATTCAGGTAGTTGAAGACAAACATCATCCTTCTCTCTTGATCTACTTTGATGTGGGAATACCAACTCTTACATCCGACCACCATTGATTTAATTGATTCTATTCTTACTTCCTTAAAAATGCGGCACAGGAAATTTAAGTTATCACTCTATTCAATTGATCAGGAAAACTCCCACAGAGTGCAATAAGCTATACCATACTGAGTCCAAAGCAGGTGGAGGAAGCACCCTCTCAAAATTAAGTTTTTCTGGTCTCACATCAAAGATTGGAAATATTCTTCTCCTATACTTCCAAGTATGACATAATATTAACATGAAGGTGTGCTTCTGTTTTTCGTTATATTCTAACCTTTGTCTATCCAAGTCAAAGTAATCTCTCAAATCCCTCAAATTATTTTTGGAGAGAGGTTCATCCAGATTGTGAGGTTGTGCTGATTATTTTAAGGCGCTTACCGTATCCATACAATGCATGATGTATCCTCAAAGCACTCAAATAACATCACTCAGTGGTGTGTGCACAAATATATGGAGCTCAACATAAAAAACGCCAAACTATATGTTTTCTCCTTGATGAACTATTCAGGCGATTCATTACTATATAAATGGAACCAGCTACATGTAAACAATATATGTTCTTGGTGTTATCATTAACTCTTCTTTCAGTCAAAATTCTAAAATTCTCCATATAATATTGAGCAAATTCAATTCTTGGATATAAAACAAAATCTATTAGGGGTTTTACTTCTTCAAAGCCAATTGTGTAACTAAACAGTGAAAAACGTATGCCCTATATTAGAGTACATAAATTGGTCCGGTTGTCTTCCAAAATGTGTCGTATAAACCTACTAAATACAATCCAGATTCGTTTTGTTTGGCTGCTAGGTACCAGACTTGGCTTTCAAACTGGGTATGTCTATTTATTTTGTAATGTTTTTAATCTTCAGTCTCTTCCCCTTTGAAGGAAAACCATTATCAATGGCACTATACACTCACTGCCAATCTATATTGCATTAACCTCACTATCCCTAAAAAGTCTTTTTTACCAGGCAATGTTAGGGCTAGGAACCCTCTCTAACACTTAATCTGGGGGACCAACGGCTTAAGAGTGGCTTCCGAACTACCACCAGTGAAATTGCAGGTGGGCTGCGTGCAAGGACGGGATTGCTCAGACGGTCACCTATCCATAAGACAGCCACGCTCGATGTTACTTAACTCCGTTATCTTGAGATAACGTCGAAACCCTCCTGTCAAGGCCCTAGGGATGATTCTGTGGAGTTTTGAGATTTCTCTGTTAGTAGTGAAGTAGTGTATCTGGATGTTTTTCTAATTTTCTATCTGATTTCAAGAGCAGTGAAGTTTAAAGTCCTGGAAACAATTACGATTTCACAAGATTAAGACCCAATTTGCTTGTAATATATTGATATATATTTATTACCATTGTTATCTACAACTTTAGCTAGTTATTACCAAGCCAAAGGCCTTTTTCCTTGTGAGTTTTTTCGGATCACCCAACTTTGGAGTACGTTGAATTATTTTTGTATAGAAGTGTAGACGAATCTTTGGGTTTCCTGCAGTATTCTTTCAGTCTCTCCAATACTGCATTTTTCCTCCTTTCCGATATTTCCATTCCTCTTCGTGCCTTAACATTTTCTTGGAATCTTTTACTATAATTCTTTAACAACTTTCTTAAATTTGCAGTATTATTAATTATATTTTCCGTGAATTCTAACACGTTCAAATTTACTTGATCTTGTATGGAACTATTGATATTGTTTTTATGTTTTTGGACAAGTTAAATGTCTGTTTTTAAGGTAATTTTCATTCATTCTAAATATGTGGCTATACACATTTTTTTCATTCTTTATCATATAGTGTTTGAAAGCGGTTCAATTTTCTGATACAGGGTTTGATTTGAGATCAAATTCACTTCAATATTTTTAAATGTTCGTTCTTGTGTTGTTATTTATTTCATATATTTATTATAATTTATATATTTATTTATTTTTGTTAATTTTTAATTTGTTACCATATTACAGTGGTTTGTGTTATTTAATTTATCCTTCCATTAAGTATTTTTTAATTGCTTATATTTTCTGTTTACCATTTATTCTTATTGTTATGTTGTATGTTATGTTAGGTAGTCATATAGTTACATAAACCATATTTATATAATTGTAGAACTTAGTATTCCTTAGGAATAATTTAGACTTTGAAGGAATAAATAACCCTAGGTTTTTGAAAAAAGATACGTTAGCTCACCAAAACTAATTTACAATCATTTGATATATTAAGCAAGTCACAAAGATGCCATGAGAGTTTGTAGTATTTGCCAATCATTAGTACCAATGGTTACAGAACGACCTGTAATATTCACATACCAATTCGCTTCCTAGACACTCCGCACAACAATTCTTCCATTGTCATAAATAAACTTTAAATGTAGCCACGCAGTGCTGTCATAGTAATAACTTGGTCTTAAAAAAAACATTCTAGGTATTACAACTGACACAGGTCTCACATGGACATCTTATGTTAACAGTCTTTGTAAGAAGTTGAGCTCAGGACTATATGTAATTCGTAGAATGAAATCAATAAGTAATGATCAAACAGCAAACACTGCAAACTATGCACTTGTGGAAGCTCATCTTCATAATGGTATTGTAGTTTGGGTAAACTCTAGCTCAGAAACATTAGAAGACATCTGATTTTACAAAAGAAATGTGTCAGAATAGTAATGTATCACGAGGCTTTAAAATAAGGTCACAGGTCATCCATTTATCTGTTATCACGCGATATCAGCCACGGGTTGACCTCTGAGGTCAGTTTTACTATTGTTTACAATTTTAATCAGCACCACGTGGACCCCCCGCAGCGATACGTGCGATATCAGCCACGAGTTGACCTCTGAGGTCAGTTTTACTATTGTTTACTAGTTTAATCAGCACCGCGTGGAACCCCCGCGGTGATACTCGTGATATCAGCCACGGATTGACCTCTGAGGTCAGTTAAAAAAAAAAAAAAAAACTGTTGGTTTGTTGTCTGCCAGTATCAGCTGATGGGGTTCGTTTCGCTTACACCGAGCCATACTATATGAAAGATGCAAAAAAAATCTGTTTTTTATACTATATAAAGTGTACCAACTGTTTTTTCGCAGTGTTACCAACTCTCACGATTAATTGTATTATACTATATAAAATACATATATGATTATTAAATTATACTATAATAAATACATTTATGATTTTTTGTCTTTTAGTTATACTATATTAAATACAAATGCGTTTTTCTGTGTTACATTAATTCGTTATCCTTTTCTATCTTTTTCGGTTGACAATATATACGTTAAAATGGTTGTTAAGCATTAGGAGAACAGAACTTGGTAAGAACTCTGAACTCGACCGTAGATATCATGAGTGCGCTATCATATCGTTTGTCCCTAGTGTCAGGCGGCGCGCGCTTGCATTATATTATAGTAAATACGTATATGATTTTTTGTTTTAGGTTTGCTCAAGACCAAGTTGTTAGTCGTTCGTTATATTAAACCATGGCACACCATGCTCCTGCTCAGTCCAGCCAGGGTCAATCAAATCAAGATCAAAACAACAGTCGACAGCCGATAACCAATACAACAATATCGGCTTATCAAACATATTACGAGAGAATATTTTTAGAGGGAAGAAAACCTGAACAAAGCAAATTTATTTCTTCTAGTACGTGGACAACGGGTGACACTAGATGGTAGAGGAATCAAACTCATCCCGGACATGGAAGTGAACATATACAAGATCCAAAAGTATCATCAACATCATTATCATCAAGAAACAGAACGTCTGAACTAGTAGAATATTGGCAGAGACGTTTGTTGGGAGATACTTAAAGATATGCTACAGTTGTCAGACTTCATTAATCTTTCAACCAGTTATGGATGTAGACGGATATGTTACGGTTTAATTTTATACAAATGGAGTTGTAGTTGGGTGGGATTGTATTTCCTGTAAAAAATGTAAAACAGTGAATAAAACGATTGATGTAAAGAATTTTGATAGAATATTTGTAGAGTTTTGCACAGAGCTTGATTGGGGTAAATCAAAAGTAGAAGAATCGGAAGATGAATCTATGGCTTCAGATTCTTGTGATGAAGACGAACAAACAAAAAAAAGAATAATTAAGTATAACAGTGGATTCAGTCTTATTTTAGACACCGCCAAGACAACATGGAAACTGAAAAGATCTATTCACATGATGATGATGGAAATCTTCAATACGAAACCTTATATAAAATAATACGAAATAGATTACGTGTTTTAGTCAGAAACAATTCTGATAAGACATATGTTATGATACAAAGTCAACGCGAAGTAGTAAAACTGGATTCGGACCAATGGTTGCAATTAATAAGGTGCTTACCAGCGATAAATAACGAGTTTAATTCTAGATTCAATAGTAATGCTAAAGATGACGTCATGAAAAATGAAGACGCGATTACCTCAGAAGCTGAGCATTATATGTTTTAGTACCATTATGATACTGTTAGATTACACAAGTAAGCTTCCATTCAACCTTAAATTAGAGTTGTTATTCGATCTTTCTTTCGAGACCGTCAGTTGTATTGAGTGCGAATATTTTTGGTTTTTATATTATAAGAAGGAAAGTGTTAATAAAGAAGAATTTCTACCATTTATTTCATGGATGGATACATATATGAAATACTATAGTGATAAATTATTCGTTAATCTCGAATACAGACTGCAACTTTTGAAACAATGAAGAAAGTTCAATTTTCTGATACAGTAAAAGTTTATAATTTGCCTGAAGAGGATCGAAGACCTGATACCAAATGGCTTATTGATATGTTTTGTGCTAATGAAAAAAATGAAACTTCTTAATATAAAAACTAACAAATCAGACAGCACATTGAGTACTTGCAGTGTATATAAGTCAACATCTACTGACAAAAATTGTAATAAAGAATAATTAGATCATAGTTTGCGACTTAGTTTATTTTTTAACCATGTTAAGGAATATTTTTGGAATATCAGTCTATAAAAGTAACCTTCACCTAGATTACATCATTATAACCTTTGAACTGATGAATCATCGATTTACGTCACAAATGACATCTATAAATAGAAATAGCATTACATCATCATGATTACTATTGACTCCATCCTCAAGATTATCAGTAGTAATGCAGTACTATAAAGGTAATTATGGAATATAAATATAGTAAAACTTGTATACTTACACATAATTTAAAGCTCACAGTTTCTGATTGGCAAACAAAAGTAAAATTAGGTTTTGAGAACACATTAGGTACTCAATTTATTAATTTAGATCTTGATGGTTAGACTGAATTTAGGAAATGCTTTTTAGCAATCGACGAAGAATTAAAAAAAAGATTAAATTATCAGTATTCTAATTTGTAATCTGTTTCTGTACAGATATAGAGTTCATTTTGGACTTTCAAGGATTTAAAAACCAAGACAACAAGTTTATTGTAAAGGAGTTAACTGTCATATCCACCAATGAGCAAGTCTATGAATTACAACTGTTTCAACCACCTTGTCACTTTAACAAGTTGCCAGAAAATGTTCAGAAGCAAGTTGTGTGGCTGGAGAAGTACTTTCATGGACTCTATTGGGGTTCTGGGTTTAGAGAATATAATCAACTAAAAGATGTGCTAAGAGATTGTAATATTTCCGCTAATGTGTATGTTTAAGGATATGAGAAGAAACAATTTTGTAACTGACCTTTTGTCAGAGTTTAAAGTTAACGTAAATAATTTAGAAGATTTAGGATGTCCTAGTTTAAATATTATCAGAAATCAAACTCAAACTAGTGCGATGAAAAAATGTACCTTCAATCATGATCCTTTAAACTGTGCATATATTAATGTTCATTTACTACTTCAATGGATTAAACTTGAGAAACTAGTTGAGGATAGGCTAAAAACTGTAAATCTCGCTATTGGAGAATGCCATCGAAGAGGATATAAAAATTTACAACCTGAATTGATAAAATACTTACCGAAAAGTTTTATAATTAATCATACCGAAGATTTAGAATTTCTATTTGATAGACTTCCCAACATTTTGAAAAATGATCCGGAAATATTGACCAATTTAAGATGTACAGATCATTTTAAGCTTGAATCTTTTCAAGATACATATGATGGACCTAACCCAAAAAGGAAGAATTGTTATTTTCATACACCCCCACCACAGCTTGTATCACAGTCTATATTAAACTAATCATTACAGTCTAGACCATCGAATCGAATAGCCGGTATGAGTCCTACTTGTTATTGTGCTAATAGTAGTAATAGCAGTGGTGATAGTAATAGTGAAGACGATGTTTGTTGTTCTATTTTTAATTGTACAAAGAAAGACTTGATAAAATCTGGATTCCACTGTACTAAACTTTTTGATAACATAGTATGTTGTGGTTTTGGTTGTTAATCTGGTGATGTTAAGTTAACTATAAGACATGTAAATCTTTTACTTAAGCTAGCAAATCCTGACTGTTCAATGTCTAAAAATATGTCGGGAGACTTTTGTAACTATAGTAAATATAAAAAAATCTGTTAAGAACACTGAGGCCATTATGTTGGAAAAATTCTTCAGATGGCCTAAGATGTACATTCAAGATATGGTAGATGTCTGGCTTCTACTATACTCGTGCTGGAGATGCGGTCAGTTGTATTACATGCAGTGTCGTTCTAGAAGAATGGAGTACGGAGGATAAACCGAAAGAAGAACATATAAAAGCATCACCTTTTTGTGAATTCGTTAAAATGTAAATATATATATATATGTATGTATGTATATTATATATATATATATATATATATATATATATATATATATATATACATACAACATATATGTATACAACATATATATATATATATATATATATATATGTTTGTATCTTAAACATTTGTTTCATTTTGCTACCACCTATTCACCTGGTAACAATGAACAATGTACGAGCAGGTATTGCAAAAGAATTACATAGACAAGCAAGACGTTTCTATCCTACAAGTTATATAGAAATTAAAGGAATCAATGACTTATATCAATCAGATTTAGTCGAAATGATTCCTTTTTCAAAATCCAATAAAGGTTTTAAATATATTATGACTGTACTTCATTGTTTTAGTAAATTTGCTTTTGCAGTACCAATAAAGTCAAAAAGTGCTAATGATATAGTAATCGCACTTGAACCTATATTGAAAAAACATACTAAAAAGAATTTTCAAACAGATCAAGGTACAGAATGGTTTAATTATAAGGCTAAGTTAAATATATAAGGCTAAATAAATATAATATCAATCATTATTTTACTTTTTCTGATAAAAAAGCTTCAATTGTTGAAAGATTCAATCGTACTTTAAAAAGTGATATGTGGAGACACTTTAGTCAGCAGGGTAATTTCAAGTGGTTAGATTTACTGCCAAAGTTGTGGAAAACCTATAATAATACCATTCATCGAACTATTGGTGTTAAGCCTGTTCAGGTTAATATTGGAAATGAATAAGATATATTACTACAAATAGTTAAAAATAGAAAAAATATCATAGTCATGCCAAATTTGATACTGGTGATCGAGTTAGAATAAGTAGATTAACTTAACAATTCAATAAAGTTTATTGGCCTAGATGGAGTAATGACATTTACACAGTATGGAAAATACAACCAACTAGACCAGTTACGTACATACTAAAAGACGACAAAGGTGATGTAATAAAAGGTGGGTTTCATCAAGAAGAGTTAAGCAAAACGCATTTTGGTGATACTTACTTGATTGAAAAAATTATAAAGAGAAAAGGCGATAGATTGTTAGTGCGTTGGCTGGGTTTTGATAAATCACATGACTTCTGGATTGATAAAAAGGATTAACGATAGTAATGAAGTTTCTTAAACAGTCTGTAACACTGCCAATCGTTAATTTAGACATGTTAGTTGATAATAAAAAAGAGAAGAGTTTGAAAAGACTCGGACATTTATTACCAAACACAATCAGATGTTCAATAGTAGAAATCAAATTGTGGGAAAACCAATTTACTTTTAAATTTATTATTCTTACCTAACGGTTTGTTTTTTAACAGTGTATACATTTTTTTAAAATCACTGCATCAAAAGAAGTATACATTCCTCGAGTGTGTACTGTCAAATTTAGATGGAATAGGATATCATCCTTATTCAGACAACGATGAAGTACCTCATCCAAGTGAGATTGAGACAAATTCTGTAATGATATTTGATGATATCGCTTGTGGTAAACAGAATAATATTAAAAACTATTTTTCGATAAGACGTCATAACAATATTGACACTTTTTACGTGTGTCAAATTTACAGTTTTATACCCAAACAGTTGTTTAGAGACAATGCGAATTTTCTAATTATATTTAAACAAGATGATCGCAATTTGAATCACATTTATCAAGACCATGTCAGTCCTGATATGAGTTTTATTCAGTTCAAGCATATGTGTTTAAAGATTTGGGATAAGACGAAAAATGGGTTTGTTGTAATAGACAAGGATAGTGATATAAACAAAGGTCGGTATCGTAGAGGATTTGATATTTTTGTAAGATTATAAATGTGATGGTGGGGGTAATTTAACGTCCTATATTTTTTCTTTCAATCATTTATATTGTACTCATCATCCAAGTTAGACATAATGCCCTCCTCTTCCACACTTTCCATTGACGAGGTGTTAGCCGATAAAAGTAAAAAGGAGGTTGTAAAATCTTTCTCCTCCAAGTAAACTCTTACTTCCTCTGAACTTAAATTTGTTTAAAATGTTAATCACACTGACTATTATAAGTAATGAGAAATAACTTGAACTTAATGACTCGCTTAGCTAGTGTAGGAACCTAGGACCTGGAATAACTATTACACTGGTGAAAGTACAACACATATTTATTATGTTTACAGCATTTCATCTTTACAATCCCTTCCAAAATATTACAACTATCTTATCCTATTTTATACTATACACCTCCTTTAATATACCCTTCTCATTCAATATTTAGACAATACAAATTATATAATTATAGATATACGTTTATTAATCTTCACTCAATTTATTATTACCATTTGCTTTAATATACAGCCCGGGAATCAATATTTTCAAGAATATTATTTACAACAACTCCTATACTATTAAATCACAATCCTCTAAATTATGATATAACGTCCCATTACGAATCAGCTAAATAAGTTTATATGTGCCAGCCGTCTACACTAACAAGTGGAAATCATATATCCGATAACAAGCTATACTCAAGAATAATTAATCAACTATTTCTCATCAAAATTAACAATCAAACACTAACATATAAACCTTACTAACTATGACAACTTACTAAATTGACCGTACGATTTTATTTACATTATTTGACATATAATTCCAAGAGATAAGCCCAACATTCAAATGGCCTTAGTTGCTAAACTCTATCCTTCTCAAAAATTATCCAATAATTATTGTTTATATATATTCGACGCAATATTTATTCACTACTCTATATAGACTATCTATATCAAATCACAATCACTACTCATGCGGGACAATGATCATAACATGGAATTACGTATTTATTAAGTTATAATTTAAATTTACAATCCAGATTAAATGCTTGCAATCCCTTGAGGTGGTTCCTCTGGTCCTCAGGATGGGCTGCAAGTCCGGTCGTCCCTCAGGTTCAGGTTGGCCGCTCGTGAAGTCCTCCGGGGGTTGATATCACCAGGGGTTGGACCGTAGCTCCAAGTCCTCCGTCTAGATCGTCCCGTGTTTGCTCTGCAGGGCGGGTTGACGAAGTCTAGGTAGTTGGACCACCAGGTGCTGGTCCTCCCTATTGATCTAATTCCCGAAGTCCTCTCTCTTGCCGAACTCTCCTTAGACCTCTTTCTTTTCCAACTCTCTCCCTAGTATCCTATTCCCCCTGCCACTCACTGGACACGCCTCCAATTTCGGAACAACCAATTATTCTCCTTGGTCCTATTACGGATCACCCTATAGGCCCGTTTTCGTGATGGGCGGAACACGTCACATCAGCATTCATTGGCCTAATTTTGGTGAGTCTCAAATTTTATTATTCTGGTCATCCTGTGTAAAGTGCTGACCCTGCTTCCTTGACATCCAATCCCTTGCTTCCCGATTTCACACTCACCGGATGCCCTACTCAAATTTTACCAACTCCATTTCCTGTTGTAATCTAACCATTGTCTAATTTTCCTGATAATATTCATTTTTAATTTTTATCATTATTATTAATACTTATGAGGGAATCTTATACAAAGTGTAACAGTTACGTAAACGTCAAAGGTTTACAAGGTTATAAAGGAAATTACTCAAATAAGAAAAAATATTAAGCAAAACATTGATCTATGAAAAGATAAATGTTGGATAGTGAAGAGATGTGGGAAAAACAGCTAAAACCCACTACTGAGATGCTTAAAAAGATTGCGGAAGAAGGAGAAAAGTTACAACAACAACAAGTTAAAGAAGAAATAATAGAACAAGGAATCAATAAACTTAAAAGTAAAGGTCAGTTAGAGGATTTTGAAACACCTGTAAAACATTACATCCGTGCACCTTTACAAGGAGTGAAAAGAAAACCACGCCTGAATGATGAAAATACAAAAGATACGCTTCCGACCTCAAAACGCTTCGCCATACCCGGTTTCAACATGGATCAACAAGATGGTGAAAATGCCGATGACATTATTGAACCGGATTCAAGTCCACAACATGAGGAAGAAGATATGATGGTTGAAGAAACGTATGTTTTACCAGCTGTGATAGTAAAGACCTGTTGAAAACACCGCAAGGGAAATATTTAGCGAGGGAATACATACTATGTGAGTTTAAGGGAAGACTAGCAAAGGAATACTTTTTAAAATTATTTAAAGGTGGTAAAGAATTAGATCATAATTACGGTATAAGAGTCGAAGGCGATCAATGGATGAATGGTGATAAATCATTAGAAATTGATATAGATGATTTTATAATAAATGGTAAAAGATATGAAGGTACACGTGGTTTATACGAACTTTTATTTATGAATATACGTAATCCTTATGTGTACAGTGAAGAAGATCTCGATAGCTACACTATGATTCTCAGAGATACCAATGCTCAGAAGATAAATTATTCACCTAGAGGAAAAGTAAAGTCTAACAGGTGGAATAAGTATAAAAATATCATATCCTTAATTGCTACACGAGAAAACGAATTAACAAATGAAATGAGCACATATTCATATTTAGTGCAGCAAACCGTGAGTGAAAGTGGAATTGTCTTGACTGATGCCAAACCAAACATCATATATTACGATGATCCCAACGAACTAGTCGAACGCCTGAGGATTTTGAATGCTTCGGAACATATCGGTCACACTGGACACCAAAATGAAATAAACTCTATATAATTGAAGAATTAAAGGAACTGGATGAGAATTCTGTTAGATTAACTGGTAAAACTATTGTAGATTGAGGTATAAATAAAATAATATTCTTTAGTTTTTTACTGTATAGTTTTATTTTCACCAATTATTACAGTTTTATTTCTAGCAATTTTTGTTTTCGGATCTATAAAAATGGTTCGACAACTATCTATCCAGTCTTCTTTCTTTAATGTTCTGATTGGGTCGTCACTTGGAGCCAATAATCTGTATAGTTCATATAAACTATTACTAAGTGATCTAACTAAATATTTAAGCGTAACACCGTCTTACATATGAGTAGGGTTGGCCACATTTGTTAGTCTTTTATTCACAAAGTCCCACGAAGACGGATCGGATCTAAGTGTTTTACTGAACAAGTACTTTAAATTGATAACATCATTCATGTTTATTGGATCACTGACATTAACTAATCGCTTGTTTTTAAAATTCCAATAAGTTTCAGTCATGGGTGGACACATTATGTCTATATACAATTTATTTGCAGCGTCTCGAGCTTTTTTCGGATCTGACACATTGATAATTGTATGATGTTTTTTTATTAATTTCAGTATTATCAAATGTCACACAGCGGTCTTTTATAAACTTATAGTTAACAGCATATTTCGGATTAGTCGGATCACCTATTTGACAAACTGTCGATCCTTTAGCATCATACTTTTTATCAAAATTTTGTTTTAAACATTTATTAAATGACGATTTATGTCATTTTAAATTTACAGCATCTCCATCATTTTTGGGGTCTATTACAATACGCAACCTTTTGCGACGAATGTCATAATCACCTTCCTTAGTTATTTCAAACCCAATTCCTTTAGGTCCTCTAAGACCTTTGTTATTGCTACTAACATTTTGACGTCCAAACTTATCAACGCTCATGATTATACTGACATTATAAAACCGATGCACACGATGAACAGACGTGTTAGTTCTTATCGCGGCGCAGGGCTGATAAAAGCATTAGGAAGTGTGGCTGGTAGTGTCATTAACAAAGCCATAGATATTGTACCCACAGAAATAAATTTACCAGGTTACCAGTGGTGTGGTCCTGGTACTAACGTAAAACAGAGATTAGCCTGAGATAATAAATTAATTAATTAATAAATTAGATTCAGCTTGTAAAGATCATAACATCGCTTATGATAAGTATAAGGACAGTGAGCGAAGATTAGTAGCCGATAGAATATTGGCCGAACGAGCTTGGGAAAGAGTGAGGTCATCAGATTCTAGTTTAGGTGAAAAGGCGGCTGCTTGGTTAGTTACAAACGTAATGAAAACTAAAACTAAACTCGGTAGCGGCTGTGATAACAGAAAACGACGACCCCGTAAGAGTAAAAAGCGGAAACAGCCTAAAAATATCAACAATATAAAAAGAAAAGACAGTCTATAAACAAAAAGAAGGGTTAAAACCATACAGAGGATCTGGATCAATTAACAAAAACTAATATACTTATCACCACTCATAGACTATATACCAAATGTTCCGCTAACAAATAAAGATATAATCAAATATGCAAAAATATTGAAAATACCATATTTTAGAGGTGTATTCATGAGAGATTTACTTCCATCAAGTATTAATGAAAAGGAATCTGGTGTTGTAAATCTAGATAGTATCAAAGGATCGGGCACGCTTTAGGTATGTTACTATAAGCGTGGTTTCGACATTGATTATTTTGATAGTTTTTGTTAATTTGAGACCACCGTTAGAACTTCAGAGGTATTTTAACACTGGGCCATATCGAGTGGTGATTAGATATAATTACTTTTCTAAACAAGAATTTAATACTGTAAATTGTGGTCATTTGTGTTTAGACATTCTCGCAAGACGGAGATAATATTTGTATTACAGGTAGAAGTTCAAGCCTCAAGTGCACACTTTTTCCAGCTATGGAACTTTCATCGTCGGACAAATGGGAGAGGGGTTTTATGGATCTCATGACACAATTCAATTCCTAATATTGAAGAGAATGTAAATAATAAACTGTACATCGGCAAGACATAGAAATAAGTATAGTTACTGGTGCATATGAAATAGATGATATAAATAATTTTGTGATTGAGGAATTAAAGGTAAAGTCTCCTGCAACGCATTTTAAACTCGAGGCTAATAACAATACAATCAAAAGTCACTTAAGTTGTTCGCTAGAGATCGATTTCACCAAAGAGAATACCATTGCGTCTTTATTAGGATTTGAAAAGGGTGTGAAATTAGAAGTGAATAAAGTGCACAAGTCACCTAATCAAGTGTCCATTAATAAAGTAGACATCGTACCCATCGTATCCATCGTACAAATCACATGTAATTTAGTCAGAGGGTCTTATAGAGACGGGATTGAAGGTCACGTACTACACGAATTCTATCCAACTGTAGCACCAGGATTTAAAATTGTGGAAATCCCAAATACAGTTAAATATCTACCAATAAATAAGCAATTGAGTTTGAGTGAATTTTATATTAATTTAGAAGACCAAGTTGGTAAATTGATTAATTTTAGAGAAGAATATATCAATATAAAAGTAGATATTAGACCGAGAAGGAAATAATGGACTTAGTATTTCCTGCTACTGTATCGAATAAAGAAAAACATAAAACATTGACCGCAAAAAAAGAATTCAGTGTCAGTCGTGAACAAGTCGTTAAGCAGTTAACATTACGGAACAAAATATACCTACGTACAGAAGTGTCCTCTTTCAAGAGTAAGGATGAATAATATTTTAGATATAGGAACAAATCCTAGCTTTGATAGTTCTATCGTTGATATTGAATGGCGTTCTCATAGTCCATATACATCAAATTCTTACAAAACCAGTGATGAGATACGGATACCTGTTCATCAGCAAGACGTTTACACATTACCTAGTAAAAGTTATTTGCTTTTGGAAGGCAAACTAGTTAAGATAGTTACAACCCCAACTGATGACACCACAACTCAGCTAGTTAGTAATGCTATGGCATTTCTGTTCGATGAAATCAGATACGCTGTTATTTTATTTGATTGGTCATTGACTGTGCTTTTCATAATCACAATTGGTTTGTCGTAGCTAAAACAAAAAATAGCATAGAAAACGATAAATACAAATTGTTGTTTTGTTTTAGCCATGATAAATCAGTTTTAATTAGGAAATACACAGGCGATGAACGATTAAATAAAATAACAAAACAACTAAAAACTAAAGAACGACACATCCTTTTTGAATTTTGATTGTGCTATTGTTTTCAGCATCCACTGTAAATGTAGTGTGGATTGATATTAATTTAATGGCACATTCAAACAGCAAGTTTTTATGAACTGTGGAAATAAGTAGGGGAGTAACTGACTTAAAACTCACACTGTATAGATTACTAGCTTATAAACAGAACTATCTCTAAGTGAAATGATTTAACAATTGCTTAACGTTAGTTATATCAATGAAATAAGTAAGAGAGTAACTGACTTAAAACTCACACTGTATACATTACTAACTTATAAACAGATTTATCTCTAAGTGAAATGATTTAACAATTGCTTAGCGTTAGTTATATCAATGAAATAAGTAAGGGAGTAACTGACTTAAAACTCACACTGTATACATTACTAACTTATAAACAGAACTATCTCTAGGTGAAATGATTTACCAATTGCTTAACGTTAGTTATATCAATGAAATAAGTAAGGGAGTAACTGACTTAAAACTCACACTGTATAGATAACTTGCTTATAAACATAACTATCTCTAGGTGAAATGATTTAACAATTGCTTAACGTTAGTTATATCAATGAAATAAGTAAGGAGTAACTGACTTAAAACTCACATTGTATAGATTACTAGCTTATAAACAGAACTATCTCTAAGTGAAATGATTTAACAATTGCTTAACGTTAGTTATATCAATGAAATAAGTAAGAGAGTAACTGACTTAAAACTCACACTGTATAGATTACTAGCTTATAAACAGAACTATCTCTAGGTGAAATGATTTAACAATTGCTTAACGTTAGTTATATCAATGAAATAAGTAGGAGAGTAACTGACTTAAAACTCACACTGTATAGATTACTAGCTTATAAACAGAACTATCTCTAGGTGAAATGATTTAACAATTGCTTAACGTTAGTTATATCAATGAAATAAGTAAGGAGTAACTGACTTAAAACTCACACTGTATAGATTACTAGCTTATAAACAGAACTATCTCTAGGTGAAATGGTTTAACAATTGCTTAACGTTAGTTATATCAATGAAATAAGTAAGAGAGTAACTGACTTAAAACTCACACTGTATAGATTACTAGCTTATAAACAGAACTATCTCTAAGTGAAATGATTTAACAATTGCTTAACGTTAGTTATATCAATGAAATAAGTAAGAGAGTAACTGACTTAAAATTCACACTGTATAGATTACTAGCTTATAAACAGAAATATCTCTAGGTGAAATGATTTAACAATTGCTTAACGTTAGTTATATCAATGAAATAAGTAAGGGAGTAACTGACTTAAAACTCACAGTGTATAGATTACTAGCTTATAAACAGAACTATCTCTAGGTGAAATGATTTAACAATTTCTTAACGTTAGTTTTATCAATGAAATAAGTAAGGGAGTAACTGACTTAAAACTCACACTGTATAGATTACTAGCTTATAAACAGAAATATCTCTAGGTGAAATGATTTAACAATTGCTTAACGTTAGTTTTATCAATGAAATAAGTAAGGGAGTAACTGACTTAAAACTCACACTGTATAGATTACTAGCTTATAAACAGAACTATCTCTAGGTGAAATGATTTAACAATTGCTTAACGTTAGTTTTATCAATGAAATAAGTAAGGGAGTAACTGACTTAAAACTCACACTGTATAGATTACTAGCTTATAAACAGAAATATCTCTAGGTGAAATGATTTAACAATTGCTTAACGTTAGTTTTATCAATGAAATAAGTAAGGGAGTAACTGACTTAAAACTCACACTGTATAGATTACTAGCTTATAAACAGAACTATCTCTAGGTGAAATGATTTAACAATTGCTTAACGTTAGTTATATCAATGAAATAAGTAAGGGAGTAACTGACTTAAAACTCACAGTGTATAGATTACTAGCTTATAAACAGAACTATCTCTAGGTGAAATGATTTAACAATTGCTTAACGTTAGTTATATTAATGAAATAAGTAAGAGAGTAACTGACTTAAAACTCACACTGTATAGATTACTAGCTTATAAACAGAACTATCTCTAGGTGAAATTCTTTAACAATTGCTTAACGTTAGTTATATCAATGAAATAAGTAAGGGAGTAACTGACTTAAAACTCACACTGTATACATTACTAGCTTATAAACAGAACTATCTCTAGGTGAAATGATTTAACAATTGCTTAACGTTAGTTATATCAATGAAATAAGTAAGAGAGTAACTGACTTAAAACTCACACTGTATAGATTACTAGCTTATAAACAGAACTATCTCTAGGTGAAATGATTTAACAATTGCTTAACGTTAGTTATATCAATGAAATAAGTAAGAGAGTAACTGACTTAAAACTCACACTGTATAGATTACTAGCTTATAAACAGAACTATCTCTAAGTGAAATGATTTAACAATTGCTTAACGTTAGTTATATCAATGAAATAAGTAAGAGAGTAACTGATTTAAAACTCACACTGTATAGATTACTAGCTTATAAACAGAACTATCTCTAGGTGAAATTATTTAACAATTGCTTAACGTTAGTTATATCAATGAAATAAGTAAGGGAGTATCTGACGTAAAACTCGCACTGTATAGATTACTAGCTTATAAACAGAACTATCTCTAGGTGAAATGATTTAACAATTGCTTAACGTTAGTTTTATCAATGAAATAAGTAAGGGAGTAACTGACGTAAAACTCGCACTGTATAGATTACTAGCTTATAAACAGAACTATCTCTAGGTGAAATGATTTAACAATTGCTTAACGTTAGTTATATCAATGAAATAAGTAAGGGAGTATCTGACGTAAAACTCGCACTGTATAGATTACTAGCTTATAAACAGAACTATCTCTAAGTGAAATGATTTAACAATTGCTTAACGTTAGTTTTATCAATGAAATAAGTAAGGGAGTAACTGACGTAAAACTCGCACTGTATAGATTACTAGCTTATAAACAGAACTATCTCTAGGTGAAATGATTTAACAATTGCTTAACGTTAGTTTTATCAATGAAATAAGTTAGGGGGTAACTGACGTAAAACTCGCACTGTATAGATTACTAGCTTATAAACAGAACTATCTCTAAGTGAAATGATTTAACAATTGCTTAACGTTAGTTATATCAATGAAATCTTTTCCATTTCGAATAAATAATTAATTCCATTTATGAGATTTTGAAAAAGGGAGTAAAGTAGTAGTATTGGTTTTAGATGTAAAACGCATATTGTAAGTTAGCTCGATAATTTTGTACTGAACAGAAGATGTAGTCTTTAGTATGGGAGGTGGGAGGGGGGGTGTTGTGAGAGATGTGATAAAAACATCCTATATATTTAAGTTTTTCTTTTTTTAACCCTATAGCCTCAAGACGTAATGGTTATACACTTTTAAAGTTTTATGTCTATAAATGTTTACTACATAATGTTACTTAATAAAGAAATTAATGATAATACTTAAATACCACCTTCAAACTCTTAAAAAATAATATTTTACTTCAAAGATTTGGTAAGAGGTCTTTAACCTTAGGTTCAACAGTTATTTATTTTATACGTATTGAACGTCTGTTATCTAAACGAATTTATAGATTTATAATTTCTATATACAAACAAATGGATGATTTTTTATGAGTGAAAACTAAAAGAGTTACTAGAATCTACATTTTCCGGTGACAACTACGTCAAGGTATTATCTACAATATTTACAAGATAACCAGGCGTTTCTGCCACATCACACTATGGGCGAAATGTCTGGTTATCTTGTAAATATTGTAGATAGTACCTTGACGCGGTTGTCACCGGAAAATGTAGAATCTAGATAAGGCACCGGCCGTTTAAGCCTAAGTTCTAAGACTAAACGGGTAACTTTAAAGATTATGTCAGTAGTTGGAAACATTGTTACTTTATTTACATGTATTGCATATGTTTATGATATATGTTCAACTTTTACTAAGGAAACGAATAGATGCATTTTTAACGAGCAAAAACTAAACGAGGAATATTGAAGTTGACGTTACTTACGGGCAACTATGTTATTACCTGTATACCTACTGCACGTATCTTGAACATTCTTTTACAGCACGAAAAACAACAAAGCCACTTTGCAAAAAATTATGGGCTGCAAGTATGTTTTAAGAAGTTTTAAGTTAAAACGTTTTATAAACTTCAGTAAACTAAAACGAATAGATGATTTTTTTGGAGGTCTCCTTTGTTAAATATTATACTTGACGTGTCATCAGTTTTAACGCATTTCCAGTTGGCCTACCGTCATACAACATCTGCCTAAACAGATGATACTTGTACATCAGTCTGGAGGTGTCTCGGAAAATTTATTGCGGTCTTTGTACCAGTGAACGGATACAGCTGCATCGTTTGTATCAATTTGCCGACTTCCGATTTGACCACAAGCCAACCAATCGAGCCACCTCAATCTCTAAAACTTTAAACTTCTCAGCTGGGATTCTTATGACAAGCTCAAAACAAATGAATCATTACTTTACATACATATCTTAAAGTAATGTTAATAATTCAGTTTTATTAAATAACATATTATAGCAAATCTTAGAGTTAACCAACAACACATTGAAAGTAATTCACGTGAACAGTCCCTAAGTAATGATTGCCTCACAGTGGGCTGCCAATGACAAGATATTAATAACGAGTCGTCCACGGGCTAAAACATGCATTTCTAATTGAACTGAACGGTTCGTAATAATTATCTTATCGTAACCCTTGAAGTGTCATTTGATTGATGGAGACCTGATCTGGTGGGGCATAAGTTGATATTTTGATTTTTTTCAATTTAAAATTGACGAGAATAACATTTAAGATTGTACATATTTAACTGTAAAAAAATTATAAAAATACTCAATTTTTTACAAAAACCAACCAATGGTCCACTAGATCAGGTCTTCATATATCAAATGACACTTCAAGTATTATGGTACGATAATTATTAAGGGCCGAATCATTGAAACAAAAACCCATGTTTTTGGCGTTTTTCGTGGAGCGAAAGGGCCCCAAAAGGATCCGCTCTGCGTCGTCTGCGACTGATAATGGAGCATTGACGTACAATATTAATACGTCTGCTTAATTATTTCTGGGTTGGCCACAGGTCATAATTTTCAAAATATTCATACTTTTATTTTCTATTTTACAAATTTATCCAGATTGTTCACAACATATTATTATTTTATTTAACAAATTAAAACTGTGTAACAAAGCACTGTTTTATCCAGAGTGAATATGACACCCAAGGGGGGGGGCTAGCCCCACCTAGCCCATCTCTGGATTCGCCACTGCAGTACATACCTTATAAAAACTCCAGAAATTCAAATTGAACTGATTTTGTCCACGTTCAGTCATGAGTATACGTGGTGATGAGACAAATGTCATTGGCAATTAGGGTTTACGTCATTCAGATTATGGTTCTATCTAAATTGTATTTTTTAGACTAGTCATGTTCATATAGTGTTTTCTGATCATTAAAATAGAAACAATGGTGTTAACATAATTTATTGTATTTAACGATCATATGGGAAAAACTTTGAGTGTTGCAGAAACAGGAAAAAGCGTTTTGCACGCCATAGTTGTCACCGAAGTGAAGATATTCATAGATGCGTAGGTCAAGACACAGAAAAAACACAAATGGTCTAGCTAATAATACATAAAGACAGTTTTATGGCCTTTATGGGTTGATTAACAAACATGAAAATTCTTGTTATATCAAAAGTACCAACGTGCTGATGGTACCACGTGGTGATGACCATCGTGCTGGATGGATGGGTGAGTGGGTCAAAACAAGCAATAAGATAATACCATTTAATTGCCTAACTTCTTCGATACATTTTAGAGGGATTCATGTGATATCGACCCACCCATGTACGGTGGTGATGATCCACCCACCCATCCATACACGTACAGTACACTCAAACTATCTCATACATGTACGGTGGTATTGACACTCCCCCTATCCATGCACGTACACTTTCTAATACATTGAAGTGAACTCTCACTTTGACATTTTAATCCTTTCTCTATGTTCATAGAAAAAAAAACTAACGAACAATTCGGATTCTTTGTAGCAACAGTAGAATGGTGCTTTGAATGAATGAGTTCAGGACAATGAAACACGATTCTTTGTGTAAAGATGAATATTTTTTGACTTAAATGTAGACGGTATCACTGTAACTTGAAGGCAGTCATTTCTCGAAGCAAGTAAAACTACTACATTCCCGTTCTTTTTTAAAATGCTTTGCTTTAAACGAATTTTTGCCTAATAGACCTATATACTTTAATAATATATTATTTTATTTTAAGATATAAAACTAAAAAAATGGTTTCACATAACTTCCACTGTAATAATGAGAACATTTATCAACTAAACCAAAAGATAAATTAAAAATAGTTGCTATAATGGTCTCATTAAAAAATCGAGCAGTTAAAATTGCTGGACATGCATGATTTTTATGTCGATTTCATGAATAAACCATATGTATTTTGAAATGTAAATGAGTTTTAATTAATAATTTTCACACACACACACATATATATATATATATATATATATATATATATATATATATATATATATGTGTTCATTCAGTGGTTTAGTTAATTCTATCTAATAATTGTGTTTTAATCATTACAGACAGAATGTCTCAAGAGCACAACATACCCTCTTTCAATGCAAAGAAATAGATGAATATCCTTGGAGATCATTTAATAACTGGAAATGAAGAAATACTCGTCTTTGGGAAATATGAATTACCTCTCCGACTGAAAAAAATGGGTCGTAGGGATAAGTCAACATTTTGAAATAGGAGTCCTCATTGTATAAATGTTATATCAGATGTCTTTAAGATGGGGAATCCTCTAACTACATGTGTAGTTATGTGTATATGTGTATAAGGTGTATATGTGAATCCAGTAAAAAATAACAATTTCTTAAATAAAAAAATTTTTTATCACACTTTACGTTAAACGTACATTTAACGCAGTTTACCTTATGTATCATTAAGTATAATGGCAAAACTAAAATTACGTCGTCTAAAGATCCCTCACAAGGTATCTGTCCTTTTTGTTTTTCTATCAAAAGTTTTAAAGGGGTATGGGACTTTTGGGACACCCTGTATAAATCCTTATATATATATAATTAATGAAGCCCTTTTTTGCTAACGAAATTCATCCCATATTTCTTGATCAATGTTAATTCGTCAATAAACTCACATCTATTTTTAAATTTCAGCCTTAAGGCTACAGTAAGCTCTCAAAGTAAATTTTTTTTTGCCATAAGAATAACATGGAGAGAAACTTCAATTAATCTAAAAGTTAGAGCTGTTCAAATGTAAATAATGTTCTTTATACAATTTAATCAGCAGTTAGAATGTACAAATTATTATTATCAGAAATAATGATGTTTATATTATTCAGGAGGATATAGAGAGAGCTTTCATAATGTTAAAAATAGTAAGATTATATTCAGTGTAAGTTTTATCTGTGCAGTATAAAAACAAATACACGTCTGTCTGTGTCTCTACATTACTACACCACTCATTCTATTGTCAGAACACTAGGACTTTATGTATTTTTTTCCAGGGAAGGTTCTAAGTTTGGTTTTGTGGGGCTCCACATCACTGGCCTTAAAGGTTTCAATGGCAATTTAATGGAGTTATGTTATTTAATTAATCATAAGCTGCCAAATAAAAACAAATATAATGAAAACTTTGAAATAGGCTAAGTAATAACTTTGGATGTACATATCAATAAATACGTAGCAACACAAGTTCAAAGCATGATCTACTGTAAATAAATTGACATTTTATGGTTTTAATTGATAAAGCGTACTACTAATCTAATATTTGTAGTCAAAAGTCTAAGAGTGAGGTCGGTGGCCGAGTAAAGGGGTTGGCACGCAAAGCATGCAGAGGTGTCTCCTAGTTAATATAGTTGTATTTGTTGTATAACCAAATAAACAAAAACATATAATTAATTTAATAACTAGATATATGATAAATATATGATATATTCCTACACAATACTAAACGCATGGGGTATTAATATGGCCTACGATATGTTGAGCTTATCGAAGGTATATTACATTGAGCCAGCAGGGATATGGAGACGATATATATGTAAATATGTACAGATATACAATCATTGTAATGGGATCTTAACGGATCTGTTCAGTAAATAATGGAGAGGTGTCTGATTTTGGAGGTCAAGCCACTCACAAGACACCGCAGGCCATCCACCTCAATCCAACCACTCAAGAGCTACCACAACCCATCCACCTCACTCCAGCCACTCACGAGCAACCACAGCCCATCCACTTCATTGCAGCAACTCACGAGCTACCGTAGGCCATCCACGTCACTCCAGTCACTTACGAGCTACCGCAGACCATCCACCTCACTCCAGCTATTCACGAGCTATCGCAGCCCAACCACTTCACTCCAGTCACTCACGAGCTACCAAAGCCCATCCACCTCACTCCAGACACTAACAAGTTACCGCAGCCCAACCACCTAATTCCAGCCAATCACGAGCTACCGAAGACCATCAAATTAATTCCAGCCAATCACGAGCTACCGCAGCCCGTCCACCTCACTACAGACATTTACGAAATATGGCAGCCCATACACTTCACTCCAGCCACTCATAAGCTACCGAAGCTCATCCACTTCACTCCAGCAAACACGAGCTACCACAGCCCATCCATGTCACTCCAGCCACTCATGAGCTACCACAGCCCATCCACTTCACTCCAGCTACTCACGAGCTAACGCAGCCCATCCACCTCACTCCAGCCACTTACGAGCTACCATCGGCCATCCACCTCACTCAAGCCACTTACAAGCTATCGCAGCCCATGCACTTCCCTCCAGCCACTTACAAGCTATCGCAGCCCATCCACTTCGCTCCAGCCACTTACGAGCTATCGCAGTCCATCCACCTCACTCCAGCCACTCGTGAGCTAACGCAGCCCATCCACCTCAGTCTAGCCACCTAAGAGCTACCACCAGCCATCCACTTCACTCCAGCCACTTACGAGCTACCGCAGTCCGTCCACCTCATTCCAGCCACTTACGAGCTACCACCGGCCATCCTCCTCACTCCAGCCACTTACAAGCTATCGCAGCCTATCCACTTCCCTCCAGCCACTTGAAAGCTATCGCAGCCCATCCACTTCGCTCCAGCCACTTACGAGCGATCGCAGTCCATACACCTCACTCCAGCCACACACGAGCTACCGCAGCCCATTTACTTCACTCCAGCCTTTCACAAGATACCGAGGCCCAGCCACCTCATTCCAGCCACTCATGAGATACCGCAGCACATCCACCTCACTCAAGCTACTGGAGAGCTACCGCAGCTCATCCACCTCACTCCAGCCACTCACACATATCTCAGCCCATCCGATTCTCTCCAGCTACACATGAGCTGCCGCAGCCCATCCACCTCACTCCAGCCACTCACGACCTACCGCAGCCAATCTACTTCACTCCATCCACTCACGAGCTATCGCAGCCCATCCACCTCTCCAGCCACTCATGGCCTTCCACAGCCCATCCACCTCACTCAAGCCAATCGAGAGCCACCACAGCTCATCCACCTCACTCCAGCCACTCACACATATCTTAGCCCACCCGATTCTCTCCAGCTACTCACAAGCTACCACAGCCTATCCACCTCACTCCATATGTGCTACCACAGCCCATCCACTTCACTCCAGGCGCTTACTAGCTACCGCCGCCCATCAACCTCACTCCAGCCGCTCACGAGGTACCGCAGCCCACCCACCTCACTCCAGCTACATACGAGCTATCGCAGCCCATCCACTTCACTCCAGCCATTCCCGAGAACCGAAGCCCATCCTCTTCACTTATGCCACTCACGAGATACTGCACACCATCTACATTACTCCATCCATTTACTAGCTACCACAGCCCATCCACTTCATTTGAGCCACTGTCGATTTACCGCAGCCAATCCATTATACTCCAGCCACTCACGAGCTACTGCAGTTAATCCACTTCACCCCAGCCACTCTTAAGCTACCGGACCCCATCAACTTCACTCCAGCCACTTACGAGCTACCGCAGCCCGTCCACCTCTTTGCAGCCACTCACGAGCTACTGCAGCCCATCCACTTCACTACAGCCACTCACAAGCTACCGCAGCCCATTAACCTCACTCAATCCACTCACGAGCTACCATAGCCCATCAACTACACTCCAGTCACTCACGAGCTAAAGCAGCCCATCCAATACATTCCAGCCACTCACGAGATACCACCGCCGATCAACCTCACTCCAGGCACTCACGAGCTAACGCAGCCCATCCACCTCACTTCACTAACTCACATATATCGCTACCCATCCGTTTCCCTCCAGCTACTCACGAGCTATTGCAGACCATCCACCTCACTCAAGCGCCGCATAAGCTGCCGCAGCCCTCTACTTCACTTCAGACACTCACAAGCTACCTCTACCCAGTGGTGAGCCTTGTGGACAAAATTGTGGAGGGCTTGGAAGGTCATGACATTACTCTAAGTATCTTTTTATACCTCTCCAAAGCCTTCAATTGTGTAGACCATGACATTCTCTTACGGAAAATGGAAGTTTATGGTATTCGTGGAGTGCCACTACAGTGGCTATCCTCATACCTAAACAATAGAGTACAATGCGTGCAAGTCAACCGCAACCTTTCCTCTAAATTGCAACTGAGATGCGGCGTCCCTCAGGGATCAATTCTCAGCCCTCTCCTTTTCTTGGTCTACGTTAACGATACTGGTTTGTCACTACAGCACGGGAAACTAGTGCAGTATGCTGACGACACGACTCTCCTGCTCAAATCAAAGTCGAAAGAAATTCTGGAATTACACGCGTACGAAGATCTAAATAGATGTATCCAACATTTTGAACAAATAAACCTTCAGAGCAATGCCTCAAAATCAAACTTCATAAATTTTTGCCTCCGAACCAGGGACTCGGACGATAACCCATTAGTATTGCTGGACGACGTCGCCCTTGAGGAGGCTGTTTCGGTGAGGTTTTTGGGAATCCACCTGGATAAGAGGTTGTCATGGATTTCTCACGTAGACAGTGTTTGTTCAAGAGTCTCTTCTGGAATTTTTGCATTGCGAAGGCTTTCAAATTACTGTCCAACCCAAACTTTAGTGACGGCCTACTACGGCCTTATCTTTCCACATCTTTCCTATGGCATCGCTCTTTGGGGTGGATGCTCAAAGAAGGATTTTTTGAGAGTATTCCGGCTGCAAAAAAGAGCAGTTCGTTTGATACTTAAGCTAAAGCAGAGAAAGCCGTGTAAGCCAGGTTTCATCGAACTGGGGCTGTTAACCCTACCCTGCCTCTACATATTAGAAGCAGCAATGTTTTGTCTGTCCAAATGCAGCCTCACACGGGGCAGCGACTTACATACCCACAACACCAGAGGCAGGGATAACATTCGTACTGGACAACACAGAACGAATGTTTACGAACGCCTGCCTTCACAGGCAGGGACCATGTTTGTTAATGGACTCCCAGATGAAATTAAACATGCTCCTACTGCGCAGGCCTGCAAGGCTAGGTTAAAGCGCCACCTTGTGTCTCGAGCTTACTACTCTGTGGGTGAGTATCTTTCCAGTCGTTATAGGCAAGCTTACTCTTGGCCCAGAGATTGATTCAGCTGTGTGAAGGAAGGGAAGATCATGATAGGTTAGTTGCATAAATGAGTGGGTGAATGAGGTAAACAACCTGTATGTTTGAAAGAGGTATGAATGTGTTTTGCATGTCACAATGTTAAATTATTATAAATTATTATTATTATTATAAATTATTGACTCATTTTATGTAACATTGTTGTTATCGATGCAATAAAGATATATTATTATTATTATTATTACCCATCAACCTCACTACAGCAACTCACGTGATACCGTTGCCCACCCACCTCACTCCAGCCACTAACGAGCTATTGCAGCCCACCCACCTCATTCCAGCTACATACGAGCTATCAAAGCCCATCCACTTCAGTCTAGCCATTCCCGAGATACCGAAGCCCATCCACTTCACTCCAGCCACTCACGAGCTACTGCAGCCTATCTACATTAATCCAGCGATAACGAGCTACCACAGCCCATCTACTTCTTTTGAGCCGCACACGATTTACTGCAGCCAAACCACTTTACTCCAGCCACTTTCGAGCTACTGGATCCCAACCTCTTCACTACAGCCACTCACGAGCTACCGCAGCCCGTCCACCTCTTTCCAGCCACTTACGAGCTCTCGCAGCCCATCCACTTCACTCCAGCCACTCACAAGCTACTGCAGCCCATCTAGCTCACTCCATAAACTCTTGAGCTACTGCAAACCATTCACTTTACTCACGACACTCACAAGCTACCACAGACCATCCACCTCACTCCAGCCACTCTCGAGCTACCGCAGCCCATCTATCTCACACCAGCCACTTACGCGCTACCGCAGCTCATCACCTTCACTCCTACCTCTCAGAAGCTACCACAGCCTATCCACTTCTTTCCAGCCACTCACGGTCTAACGCTGCCTATCCACCCCACTCCAGTGACTCACGAGCTACCGCAACCCATCCACCTCACTCCAGCCACTCACGAGCTACCGTCGCCCATCAACCTCACTTCAGTTACTAACGAGCTATCGCAACCCATATACCTCACTCCAGCCATCCACCACATTCCAGCCACTTACGAGCTACCGCAGCTGATCAACCTCTATCCAGCCACTTACGAGCTATCACAGCCCATCCACATCACTGCATCCACTCACGAGCTACCAAAGCCCTTCCACCTCACTCCATCCACTCACGAGTTACCTCAACCCATCGACCTCACTGTAACCACTAAGATAAATGTAATGGTCACTCAAAGCAATACTGGAATGTGATAAAAAAGATAATTAAGGGCAAAAAAGACCATTAAATATAATTAACATTGAAGATAAATTAGTTAATGTAAGTGGCAATGAGTTGGATACTGACAATGCTTTCAATAACTATTTTGTAAATATTGTTCCTAACCTAAAACAAGATTATTTTGGATGTGATATGTTTTTACAATGTAATACCATGCATGATTTTTATTAGGAGAAATTTGAATGTAGTTTTAGTGATGTTGTTAGATCTATTAAGTCTGTTAAAAGCAAACCTAGCAGCGGTATTGATGGTATTTCAATACATACTATTAAAAGTAACATAAATATTTTTTCACCTATTCTTCACAATATGTTTGAAAAATCACTCAGGCAAGGTATAGTTCCCATAGAATTCAAAACAGCAGCTGTAGTCCCCATATTTAAAGCAGGAGATCCCAAAGAACCTTCATCTTACCACCCTATCTCGGTTATCAACACAGTAGCTAAGATATTTGAGACTATTATAAAAACCAGCTTATGAAATATTTTGTAAGTAGATGTCTTTTCTCAAATAATCAATTTGGTTTTTTGCCGGGTAAAGGAACAGATTTGGCAGTGCAAAGACATGTAAGTAGTATTGTAAATTCCTTTGATAGACAAATATATACTTTGGCAGTTTATCTGGATTTTCAGAAAGCCTTTGATATGTTAGATTTAAACATTATGATTGGTAAATTACAAAAATATGGTATTGGAGGCATGGCACTGAAATGGTTGAAATCATTTTGCAAGGGTAGAAAACAAGCGGTTAGGATCAATAATTATTATAGTGAAACATTGGAGCTTTGTTTTGGGACAGCACAAGGGGGCGTGTTAGGACCTACAATATTTCTTATATATATATTAATGAACTTCTTGACCTTGAATATAACTTATCTGTGTTTGCTTATGCTGATGACACTGCACTTGTGTGCTCTGCCTATAATAGACAGACACTACAGTTTAATATTCAGAAAGATTTGGATAAAATATCGAAATGGTTGGTAGAGAATAGATTAATTATTAATGTAAATAAATCCAAGTGTATTATGTTCTTTGACAGGTCTCTACCCAAAGAATATCTCAGAAATTCTTTTAACTTGTGTCATGCCTACCTATGTTTGTATGATTGTACATGCACAAATATTGAAATTGTTAATTTTGTTAAATATCTTGGTTTACATGTGGATCAATATTTGAAATGGGCTGAACACATAAATGTTTTAACTAAAAGATTAAGAAAAATTAATTATGCTTTTTATTTTTTGAGAAATTATATTACAAGCAACCAAATGAAAAAATTGTACAACTCTTGGTTTGAGAGTGTAATGCGATATGGTATTATACATTTTGGGGGTTGTTATCCTTCTACATTAAGACCTGTAGTAATGTGCCAAAGAAATGCCTTAAGAGTAATATTTAACGTAAAGCGTAGGGACAGAATGAGCTATTTGTTTCACCAACATAATATATTTACTTTTAATCAACTTTACAAATATTCCATATTAATGTATATTCATAAGTACTTTAATAAATTTAATGTTAAGCGAGTTAACAGGATAACAAGAAGTGCACAGTTCATTGCCATTGATGTACCTTTTTGTTCCAAAGAAATTAGTAAACACCAATTTTTCTATCTTGGTCCTAAATATTTTAATAATCTTATTGAACATTGTGGTAATCAATTGTGTAATGAAAACAAGCCTAAAGTAAAAATGAAAATAATTCAGTTTGTTAAAGAAACTAGAGAACCAGTTTAAAAGACCAATATTGTTTATTTTTTATTTATTGTTTTGTTATTTAATTTATTTGCTATAGAATGTAGGTATCTGTTATAGGTCTTTTCTACTACAATATATTTTATATTTATTAAAATTGTTATCCTGTTTACAGTATTAGTATAATTGATATGGTTATTGTTTGTTATTATGTTTGTATCAATTGTTAAACATTTATAAGTTTTTTGTTTCATTGTTGTTCATTGTTATAACACTTTTGTTATTTAATTTATTTGCTATAGGTTGTAGGACATTTGTTACAAGTCTTTTCTACTACTATATATTTTATATTTATTAAAATTGTTATCCTTGACATAGTATTAAGTATTAAGTTATTATGGTTATTGTTTGTATCAATTGATAACATTTATAGTTTACATTTATTTTTGTTTGTCTTTTAATACTATTCAGGATGGCTAATAAACGAAGAGATGGTGACTGACACTTCTGATTGCTAAAACTAAAAGATGATATAATTATAATTTTATAAAGCCAACTATATTCCCGCACACATCATGTGAGGTGCATTGTGAATTTATGTTAAATTTTTATAGCTTACAATATTTTTCTGAATAAAGAATGTTTGAACTAAAACTTGAACTTGAAACGAGGTACCGTAACCCATCCACATCATTGCAGCCACTCACACATATATCAGTCCATCCGATTCTCTCCATCCACTCTCGAGCTACCACAGCCCATCAACCTCACTCCAGTCACTCACGAGCTAAAGCAGCCCATCCACCTCACTCCATCCACTCATGAGCTACCGCAACTCCACTTTACTCCAGCCTTTCACGAGAAACCGAAGCCCATTTACCTCACTCCAGCCACTCGCGAGATACCGCAACCCATTTACCTTACTCCAGTCACTCACGAGCTAAAGCAGCCCATCCACCTCACTCCATCCACTCACGAGCTACCACAACTCCACTTTACTCCAGCCTTTCACGAGCAACCGAAGCCCATTTACCTCACTCCAGCCACTCGCGAGATACCGCAACCCATTTACCTTACTCCACCAACTCACGAGCTACCACAGCCCATCCATCTCACTCCAGCTACTTACGAGCTACCGCCGCCCATCAACCTCACTCCAGCCACTTACGAGCTACCTCTACCCATCAAGCTCACTCCAGCAACTTACGTGCAACCGCAGCCCACCCACCTCACTCAAGCCAGTTACGAGCTATCGCAGCCCATCCACTTCACTCCATCCACTCACGAGCTACCGCAGCCCATCCACCTCACTCCAGCCACTCACGAGCTACCGCAGCCCACCCACTTCACTCCAGCCTTTCACGAGATACCGAAGCCCATCCATTTTACTCCAGCCACTTACTAGCTACCGCAACCCATTTACCTCACTCCAGCAACTCACGAGCTACCACAGCCATCCACCTCACTCCATCTTTATGTGATTTTTACAAAAGAGGTTAATATCTCTGAAGTTATTTTAAATAAATTCATGGAAATTTGTATGAATGCTGATCTTTATAGTATTCACAAACGATTTAAATTTCATATTTTTACAATGATCCTTTTCAAATTCATGGCCATATAAAATGTTTAATGCTGCAT
Organism: Stictocephala bisonia; assembly: GCA_035578905.1. Taxonomy (NCBI): domain Eukaryota; kingdom Metazoa; phylum Arthropoda; class Insecta; order Hemiptera; family Membracidae; genus Stictocephala; species Stictocephala bisonia. Next base: position 182,122 of record JAQJVL010000705.1, on the reverse strand, counting down.
ATCTTAATAACCTTAAGTTTTATCTAAAATCTTTTAGTTTTAAGTTGAAGAATTCATTTTTACAAATAATGGCATGAAAATAATTAAGATCGAACAACAATTTACTGAGAAATTTGAAAAGGTTTATTGTGAAAAAAATAAATTTAAACGATATATGAATGCTATAAAGATCAACATTCATACCAAATGTCATGATTTTATTTCAAATAACTTAAAAGATATTAACCTTTTTGAAAAATCAAATGCAGACAAACAGGCGGATGACGGTGCGAGACGATTTGTACATATGCCTTTTTTTTAACCCAAGGAATTGTCTCTAGAAGTTTGGCTGAATACTTAAGGGACATCCTGTTTGTCTTCTGAGGATAAGCTTATATATATAACCAAAATATGAAAATATTAATTAATAACAAATGCGACGACCGCAATACATTAAGGCTGTTATCAATCTGCAATAATGGCCAACATGATGGTCGAAGTGGGAAATGAACAGGCCAAGGGTTGACGGCAAGCTTGTCGCAAAGGTAAGCCAGTAAGCTGGTGAAATTGGCCAAAGAACCATAAATTAATCTACCTTTCCCTCCTTTTATTTGAATCTGAATTGAATTGTATGGCTTTATTCCGGTTCTTAACAGTGGCATTTAGGTAGTGGGTTTTAAAATTACTTATTCTAAAAATGTTCAACCAATGATTAATAGCTGAATTAGTAATTTTTTTACTAATTACTAATACAAAAACATTATCTCATCAGAAACCAAATGCTTTTATTTACATTACCAAACAAATACACATATTCACAGTTATATATTAAAATATTAAATAACGATATTAAAAAAAGATGTTTCTGTAGACACACATCGTATTCATCTATATATAATTATTTAAAATTTTTGCTTCAAAGAGTACAATTAATTGTTTAGCTAGTAATTTTATATTGCTTTAAATCATAGTTCAACATTATGAATTATCATATCAGTTTTAAAAAAATTTCAATAAACTAACAATTAAACTTCGTTAAAATTAAATCAGGAAATAAAAAAACTGACGATTTGATTCAAAACTTACTAGTGTGATAAATATGATTTAATTAAAAAAATTTATTCGGATTAAAATGGGGCTCATATACTTCCGGAAAAGCAACATATCATCTTTAGTTATATACATTTGTCTCTACGTTAACAGTTGTACGCATACAAAGGACTACACAAAGAAGTCCGATTAGTTCTTTGCAGGATGGCTTGACGTAACTTACAAAAAAAATCTTAAAGTTTTTTTAACTTGTCAAATTTATAAAAAAAAAACTATTCTGAAGTCTGTCACAACATAATATCTTGGCATCACAAACATGGTAGAGCAGACTTGTAAAAGACACTTCCCTTATTACTGTTACTACGGAATGGATTTACGTAAGATACAAGGTTGGTCAAAATTGTAAAAGACACTTCCCTGATATCTGTCACCAAGGTATAGTTAACGACACATATAGCTAACGAACCTACATAGTTGTACACTGAGGTAGGTTACAATTGTTTAAATACACTACCATGCTACCTGTCACAACGAATTGGCTTTACGTAACGTACAAGATAGGTCAGAACTGTAAAAGTCACTTTCCTGATATCTGTCACCACGGAATGGCTTTACACCAAATTAAAGTTAGGTCAGAATAGTAAGACACTTCTCAGATCTCTTTCACCATGGAAAGGGTTGATGTCACAAAGAAGGTAGGTCAACATAAAAAACGACACTTCCCTGATATCTGTCACTGCGGATGGGCTTTACGTCACATACAGGGTAGGTCAGAATTGTAAAAGATAATTCCTTGATATCTGTGACCACGGAATGGCTTTACGTCACACGCAAGGTAGTTTAGAAATATATTACATACTTCCCTGATTTCTGTCATCACGGAATGGCTTTAAGTCACACACTAGGTGAATCAGAAATGTAAAAGACACTTCCATGTTATCTGTCACCATGGAATGGCTTTACGTCACATATTAGTAAGGTCATATTTATAAAAGACGTAACATAAAATTCTGACTTCTCTTGTACGTGACGTAAAGCCATTCCGTGGTGACATACGAGAAAAATCCTTTAAAATTCTTACGTACCTGGTATGTGACGTAAAGCCATTTTGTGGTGATATATTTTAGGGAAGTGTCTTTTACAATTCTGACCTACCTTGTATGTGGCGTCAAACCATTCCGTGGTAACATACATCAGGGAAGTGTCTTTTATAATTCTGACCTACCTTGTATGTGAAATAAAACTAATCCGTGTTGACATGCATCAAGAAATAGACTTTTACAATTCTGATATTCCTTGTCAAAGACTTATGGTAATTCCGTGGAGACATACATCTGAGAAATATCTTTTACAATTTTAATCTAAGTTGTATATGACGTAAAACTAATATCAGGGAAGTGTCTTTTAAAATTCTGACTTACCTAACGTGTGACTTCAAGCCATTTCGAGGTGACAGATACCAGGAAAGTGTCTTTTACAATTTAGATCTACTTTGAATTAGACGTAAAGCCAATATCGTAGTAGATATCAGGATAGTGTCTTTTACAATCCTGCCCTACCTTGGATGTAACGTAAACCTATTTTCTGGTAACATACACCAGGGAAGTGTTTTTTTACAATTAATTCTGATCTTACTTGTATGTAACGAAAAGCCATTCAGTAGTGACAGATATCAGGGAAGAGACTTTTACTTTTTTGACTTACTTTGCATGTAACGTAAAGCTATTCCGTGTTGACATACATCAGGGAATGGTCTTTTATAAATCTGACATTCCTTGTCTATGACTTAAAGCAATTCCGTAGAGAAATACATCTGTCAAGATATTATCCAGATGTATGTCACCACGGAATGGGTTTATGTGACATGAATGTAGGTTAGAATTGTAAATGATACTTCCCTGAATCTGTCATAAAGGAATAGCACGTAGCATACAAGGTTTGTCATAATTGTAAAAGACACTTCCCTGATATTTGTCACCACGGAATAGATTTGCATCACATATAAGATATTGAAGAAATGTAAAAGACAATTCCTAGAAATCTGTCACTACGGAATGGGCTGATGTTACATACAAGGTAGGTAGGAATTGTAAAAGACACATTCCTAAAATCTTTCACAATGGAATTGCTTGACATCACATACAAGGTAGTCAGAATTGTAAAAGACTTTTCCCTGATATCTACCACGACATGTCTTTATATCACACACAAGTTAGGTCAAGATTATAAAAGATACTTCCCTGATATAAGTCATAACGGAATGGTTTGACGTCACATACAAGGTAAGTCAGAATTGTAAAAGACTTTTCCATAATATCTACGACAACATGGCTTTACTTCACATACTAAGTAGGTCAGAATTGTAAAAGACACTTTCCTGACATACATCATAACGGAATGGCTTTACGTCACATACAAGTAAGGTCGGAATTGTAAAAGACACTTCCCTGATATCTGTCACCACAAAATAGTTTCACGTCATATACAAGGTATATCAGGACTATAAAAGACACTTCCAAGATGTATCTCACTACGGAATGGGTATATGTCACATACATGGTAGGTCAGAATTGCAAAAGACACTTTCTTAATATATGTCAATACGGAATGGCTTTACGTAACATACAATGTAGGTTAGAATTGTAAAAGACACTTCTTTGATGAATGTCACCACGGAATGGCTTTACAAAAAATACAAGTTAGGTCAGAATTGTAAGACACTTCCCTGGTGTATGTTACTAAATATCGTTACATACAAGTTAGGTCAGAATTGAATAAGACCCTGACTTGATATCTGTCACTCACTAGGTAAATCAGAATTGTAAAAGACACTTCCCACATATCTGTCACCACAGAAAGGCTTTACTTCACGTATAAGTAAGGTCAGAATTGTTAAAGACACTTTCCTGATAAATTTCACCACGGAATGGTTTAAAGTCACATACAAGCTAGGTCAGATTTGTAAAATATACTTCCCTGATATCTGTTACTACGGAATAGATGTACGTAACATACAGTTCTGACGTACCTTTATTTGACGTAAAGCCTTGTTGTGGTAGATATCAGGGAAAAGTCATATGCAATTTTGACCCACCTTGTATGTGACGTTAAGCCATTCCGTTTTGACAGATGTCAGGTAAGTATCCTTTACAATTCTGACCTACCTTGTATGTGACGTAAACCCATTCCGTGTGACAGATATCATGGAAGAGTCTTTTTCAATTCTGAACTTTCTTGTATGTGACGAAAAGCCATTCCATAGTTACATACATCAGTGAAGTGTCTTTTACAATCCTGACTTGCCTTGTCGGTGAAGTAAAGATAATAATATTAATAAATCTTTATTTAACAATGTAACAAAACAATTTCAAACACAACTACATTGTAGCATTAATTTAATATATAATAAATAAATGTGTAATGAAACTTATACATAAACAAGACTCCAGACCATCATCAACAAGAACAAGTGACAACAAACACCATAATAAATAACCCTATAAATATTTAGTAACAAAAAATAAGGGTAATTCTGAGCAATTATCCGGTCAACTCCGATATTTCTCAAACTTAACGATGATATATGTAGAGTAGTAAATATCAATATTCAGACCGAAATAAGAGTCGGAAAAGGAAAATATATTGTGAAACTTACCTTAGTAGTCATCTGACTCGCTATCTGTATCAGCTTCACGAGTGATGTTAGGGTGTTCGTTTTCACCGTTATACAGATGGCCAATTGCTCTGAATAGACGATGCACTCTTGTTTTGTAATCAGAGTGCTTTCTTTTAAACATAAACTATGATTTTCAAACCACGTGTTCTTAAACTGAGACACTGATTTCTTGCACTGTTTTTTTTTATTTTTTTCTTATGCTTATCTACTGTTGTAATGTAGTTGTAGCAATTAAAATTGTGTTTATTAATGTTTAATGACATAACACTACTTTGTCCATATTTTGGACATACCATGCCACTACTTGGATGGGCATATTTTATCTCGTGGCAAAACACCATGATTATACAAAAATGTATCTAAACGATCGGAATCATCTGACAACACAGCAAAACTCAAAATAGTATTTTCACATTCAACACATAGAAACGGGTTCGCACTACTAGCACTAGCCGACATCACGCACAGAACTGACCTGCAGCAACAGCGTTCAGAGTCACTAGGCTCGGCTTCGACTTCGACCCCGTTATCGCTTATCGTTATCGCTTCCTGCCTTATCGCATTAAGTTTGCGACGTCTAATTTTGCATTCTATTACTGTCTTTCCTTGTCTATAACATTATACGAAAGTTTGAGAAATATCGGAGTTGACCGGATAATTGCTCAGAATTACCAAAATAAGAAACAATAACAAATAAGAAACCATGACAAATAACAAAATCAAATAAATATAATTTAATTTACTTTCATACTAATACTGTTAATTACAAAAATGCAACACTGTATGGATAAATACATTCAGTGAGTTTGAAAAAATATCTACCTTCTGTATTAAACCATTATATAAACGAATTATTACATTTAGTGGATGGTTTGCATTTAGATTCGTGCGAGAGTAACGGGAAGTAAACAAAAATTGGCTTCTAGAGTTAGGTGACCATATTTGTAAAGACCTCAAAGCGGGACACACATTAGGAGGGTCAGGGGGTCCCCCCCAAACCATGTTAAAGGTATTTTCAAAAATTGACAGAACTAAACGTCCTAAACTCATTATTTTATCTATTTCGTA